>CM021100.1:646849901-647139235 GCA_007115665.2 Sequoiadendron giganteum
TTTAGGAGATCATAGGGCAAGCGGTCGGGGCCCAAGGTTCTATCCTTCCCTTGAGCGATAAAGAACCTATGCTATGAAGACACATGGAGGTCTTCAACATACAGTGCTGATGGTGGGGTCTGCCACAAATATATGCACGCACTGATGCTACATGGCGTGTGGTTGAGGCCCAAAAGGGGAGCGACGCAAAGGGGCACAAAAGGTTGCAAATGATTGACATGTGGAATCCTGGTGCAAGCTTTTCAAAAAGCAACCAAAGGAAACCTTGCGAGGAGTGCTCGGCTGACACGTCGTAATATTTGCAAAAGCCTTTGTGCAAAAGGAGCCCAATATGCTTATTTCTTCATCGAGGCGTGGTCAATACTTAGGCAAAAATAAACTCACCCGAAGGGAGCTTGGGAATTATGTGTTCACAGTCTTCACTCACTTTGGGGACATGGTTTCAAAAGAAAATTTGTAGTTCTATCAACTTCTCATGTTCTAAATAAAATCAAAAGCATAAGAGAGGGATACTAGCTTCTTAATAAGATTCTTGATATTCTCTAGGCCTTTTTTTGACATTATCAAAAGGTTTCAAAGCTCAATATTCTTCTCCTAAGAAAGACTATGATCATCAATAATATATGAATGTGGTTCCTTGTCATCTTTCCACTTCACTGACGATTTGTGTGTGGCCAACATCCAAGCAAGCTAATCTTCATGAAGCCAATAATAAAGCTCCAAGTTTTAATTGCTCCTCTTGTAAATTATATAAAGCTTTATAAACGTTTTTGGTCCTAACCTTTTCTTTGTCTATATACAAGCATACAATTCTTATTTTCTTTTAAATACTATTAATAAATGAAACATTAAATTTATAGATAACTTTGGTAATCCAAAAGATAACTATATCTGGTGATCAATCATGGTATCACAAATATTTCTTGAAAAAATATTTTCAGGCTCTTCGTCATCATCCATAACATTTCCTTCATCTTATCATATGTTGAAAGCGTGTAGGCTTATCAAGATTAAATAGATTCTAAAAAATATTATTGATGTTTGGTAGGGTATTGAATGTGGGCTTGTTGCACTAAAAATAAGTTTTTTTTAATAATTTTTTTATTATCAAAGCTAATGGTCATATCATTCTTGACATGCTATGTATGGGTTAGGATTCAATTCTAAATTCCTTTATTTTGTTCAAATATATTTTTAGATGCCTCCATTTTTATTACTATGATGTGGAAAAAGAGATCCTAGACCTAGTGAATAGATTACTAAGATCAATGTTTCTTCGTATCAACATTAGAAGCCAAGCCAACAAGGTAATGAGATTGGATAACAACCTAAAAGGAGAGACAATTTTCCTTGGACCTAGTTCTTTTGTTGCTTTAAAAATTGATTGGATTTAAAGTGAACTAATTGACCTATTTATTTATTAACCTAATCTAAAAATACAAATTCTTCACACAAATGAAACTAAAAAGTCCAAAATTGAAGACATATTCAAAAAGGGAAAAATTGTGTGCACCTGTATTCTAAATTTAGAGCTAAATTAGGAGGTCAAGGGTGTTGGTGCCCTTGATTGAGAAAAATATTTCTCTATAAATTTTTGACTTGGAACCTATAGATCTACACTTTGTTCTTTCGCTCTACAAACTTTTGTCTTCAAATATGAACCTACAAAATCACAAAAAAGTGGGGAAAATGGGTGGCTATATAGGACTTTTTCTTGGTCAAACCTCCATTTTGGTATTTCTATCTCCATGAATAGCTAATTGATTGACTAATGAACTATGTGTGATCCTAACCTTAAGTGTGTTAAATATTTTACTAAGCTAAAATGATAATAATACTATTCAAAAATATTAGATAAGGATTCTTAAATGTCATGAACAAGATCAACCCAAGAAAAAAACAAATTCCCTTAGGAAAATCCAAATGCATAAATATATTGCTAAGGGAAACAAGTAGATCAAAGTTTGAAGATGAGAACACTCTAAAAACAATTCATTAGATGTTTGAAAGAAGCCAAAGTTATTTGTAAAACCTAGATTCCATCACGTTCTTCCATTCCAGTATCAAACTCCAATCATTGTGCTAACTTGAATAATTTTCCTTATAAACCTGTAAAAATGGATGAATTTTGGCAAAGATCTTCTATATTAATTGCTTCCTCATTTTAATTTAAAATAATAATTTATGTTTATATAGTGGAATATAGGAATAAATTAAAGTGTAGGTTGACTTATTTAAATTTAGTTTTTGGGATTAATTTATCGTCAAGTCTCGAGTTTGAATTTACATCTCCAAAATTAGAGATTGATAAAAATTCCAAATCAAATTTATTGGGAAAATCCCTTGGACTAGGGCGCTAACACCCTTGTCCAACCCTTTTTTCTCTCATTCAAATTTGATTTGGAATTTTAGGTTCTTCTTAAATTAGAACTTATCCAAAAGATGAGCACTTTTCAGGGTCAATTTGGTGAAATGTGATCGACAAATTATTTTCCAGGGTAGCACTGACACATTATCATGGGTTGATAGGAAAGATCAAGGCTAAGGAATATCTAAAATGCATTAATGGAGAGGTTACTAAAGCAAGTTCAAAATAGAGTGTGAAATTATAATTTGACCCTAAGGGAGTATAATTTATGATGCTACATTTAGTTCCCACTTTACCAACCATATGACACTATGTGCATATACAAGCTAAAGAACTAAAAGTAAATCATATCATAAACGAATACCCAAAAGGATATTTTAGAGGACATAGAATGTTCACCAACTAACGAAGCCCTCTATGTAGTAACCTATAAACCACATCATTAGGAATCACATCCTACAAAACCAATTTTGTTAGATATTCAAAATCATCCTTTACATGCACACAAATGCATCAATCTAATGCTTCTAAGGAGAATAAAATTTGAGGGTAGATGTATTCCCCCTAATTCCTCTTGCTTTATGAAGGTGGAAACATGGTAGTTATCTTGCTACATTGAATTGCTTAGGGTTTTGATGAAAATTCCTTTGGTAGGGTCATGTGAACATAATGCCAAATACCGACAAGAACACAACATGAAAGCAGGTGGAACTATGATTCCAATGCAACATATGACATAAAAATTAGAGTTCAAAAGCCTAAAATATGTTGATTTTAAGATAACAGAGTATGAGTAATATTATCAAATATAGCTATAAGTTGTAACTTTATTACCTTTTGGTCATTCATTTTAACTAAATTACAATTTGAGAACCTTGAGAGCTAAGACCAATATTCCTAGGAGCAAAGATATGATAATGATGACCATATCATACACTGAGGTTCAAGGTTTTGAGAGGGTGTGTCGTGCGAGGGCTGTCAACATGAGAGGTATGCTACATTTTCACTTTCCTTGTAGGTAGGTAGTTTAAATAATGATTTTTATAAAATGGGATGCCCTTGACCAACATGGGAACCCTAGACCTCTAAGGGTTCCCTATACCAGTATGGGCGCCCTAGACTAGCTATGGTGCCCCTAACTATGTACAAAGTTCTAGAACATGCAATTTACTACTTTATTTTGATTTATTTGTGAATGCATTTCTAATGAGCTAATCTTTTACTAAATGACAAGGAACACCACATATGTAGGAGCACCTAGAGGGTCACCCATACACACTTCTTCGCAACCATGTCCAACTAATCTCGATGACAAAGCTTAGTCATCTATGTGTTGTTAGTCTATTTTGGGTGTAAACCACACTTTAAATGAGATACCATGACATAATGTTGATGTCAACACCTCTACCTTTCATATGCCAATGAGTGAGATGATGATGAAATTGGAGGACATGTTTTTCATACTTCGATTACCCATATGAGGTAGGATTGTTAGCCATGACAAGGGGAGGACCTCATAGGAGATCCTATCCATTCAATATTATTGCACCAATTGTGATATGCCACTAGATGACATGGTAAGAGTACAAATGTAATGCCCTAAACTTTACACTCAAAATACAGCTAAGGACAAAACACAAATTCCAAATTTCACTTACAACACCTGACCAACTCTCAAAATTTTGTTACCAAAGCACACAATCCTTAAACTCATTACTACACTTGTCTAAATGTGGATTATGATATTCAGTTAGGTAACTAAATTGCTTAGGCAACCCTAGTAGAGCTTCAAATGAATCCAAGGGGTTCACATCATCAATATTGGCTTTATTAGCTCTACAACTCATCATTCATCACAACTTAGTTCAGAGGACACCATCAAGACAAAAGTTATGCCAATGCAATATAACAATATCAACTCTAGTAATGAAAAGAGAGCAAACCCTAGGGGCTAGACCTAATTCCTCGGGGGCTCGTCTAAGGCGGCCTTGCCTACGTATATAATTCGCAAAGGAACTGTAGCTCGACCTTTTTCTTATCACATACTTGGTTATTTGACATGAGGGTATCTCCCCTCAAGTCTGGCATATAAACTATAATTTGGCACAAACATAGTACAATCACATTGATAAATACTAAAATCAATTCTCTACTCAAATGCATCATATGCCCCTATCCTACAAGTTATAAGACTATAAGAGTGGGTATGCAACCCTTTCTAGGGTACGTTACCCCAGATAGCTTCAAAAACAACTGCCACCCACTTAGGTGAAGCCAAGGATTGTAAACCTAGCTAAGGATATACTCAACAACATATTCCTAGGAGATTTTCTTAAATATTAAGTTTGCAAGAGAAAAGAAAGTTGGACAGGCTTACATATATTCTAGTTTCAAAAGAAATCCATAAATATCACTCTCAACATAATGAACACTAACTATAATCCACACTATCTTGCATAGATGATAACACATGATTTTGTTTTGATGTTCTTCAAGACTTAAGGTATTATTTGGATTTTAGAATATGGGTAGCATATTCCTAAAATTTAGATCTATCCCCGCCCCCCGAGCGCCCCCCCCACCACCCCCTTTTGTTGAGACTCACTTAAAACATCTTATTGTTAGGTTGAACATGATTATGACATGTATTCATATTTAATGTAATTGAAAAGAGTGAGAAGGAATAATGGTTTCAAAAATACTCTTTGGTTAACCATAGGTTCCTTGATACACACAACCCTATCATTATATTTTAATATAATTGATTAGGAAGAGCTAGTTAGCAATGAGAGTTTGTTCAAAAATTGAGCATTTATTTTGGTCTAGCACTCTTAGTGACTATAGAGCTAAGGATGAACCATCCAAGTTTCATCCATACAAATAAACTTTCAATAGATAGCAAATCATTGTCAATGATTATGTAATACTTAGAGAAACCAATGTTTAAAACTTAAAAATCCTATGATATAAAATTGACTATTTCAATCTTGATTACTAACGTATGAAAATATTTTGAAGACCATTCAAAGTGATAACAACAATATGATAGTGATATTTGAGGCATGTATTAGCAACATTTGTAAATGATAATTATGACAATAATCAATTTTATCTTATTGACAATAACATACTCAATAATGATAAGGTTTCGATAACAAGCTTCAAAATAAGATTTTATCAATATATTGTCTAGAGAATCATTTTTCCTAATTTATCACTGCATTTTCTTTTAAAGCCAATAGTTCTCTTTAATCCTCTCTCGTTTATCATGACATTTTGACATATATAATTTTTTTTTAACACAAAGATCTTAATCACATATTATTATCTTACAAAAATTATAGAATTATCTTTAAGTCATTATTATTTTATTTGATTCTAATATTTTTTTTTCTTTTTTTCTTTTTTTTTTTTTACTTAATTCTAACATTTAGGCATTTACAAACCATTGACATCAACTAAATAAATAAATAAATAGAAATTAAGAGGGAAAGAATTAAATTGTGCACCGAATTTAAACTATAGGCTACCCTCATGTTCATTTCTTAACACTTATATTGACATCAAAAATAAAATTAAGGGAAAAAAGATAAAGGTAATTTGTATGTGCCTTGACAAATCTACACGTAAATGAATACACTGATTATCCCAGTTTTCAACATTGAAAATAATTTGAAGCTATTATGCACCATGGTACTTACTTGGTTCCACAGCACTCGGTAACAGGTATTGAAGAGAAGGAGATCCGACTCTTACACATGCAACACCCAGCTCAAAGCATTTTACGAGAACACGAGGCCTGAAGTGAAAACCACCATGACAGTGACCACGAGGTAAAAGGCAACTAACTCCAGATCGCCATTACGTTGTACAAATGCCTCAATTTCTTATTCATCCATGAGAGCTCCGCTACATAACTCTTCTTCCCCATTATTTTTCCTCTTTCCCAAAATAATTCCCAAGCATCGATAGGATGACATTGAAGACAACAAATAGCCCAAGCGACCAACAAAAATAAACTAGACAGAGGCTCCCATAGAATCCCCAACTTGCGCACAACACAGACGAGTTTGGAGAGGGTACCATTGTCGCTCACGTGCTTGAGATGTCTCCAAATCCCCAATCATTCCTGGACCTCTAGCAAGCCCCGCTCAGAACCTTCTAAAGTTGATAAGTCTACAACAGATCTGCAAATTCATTAATGAGAATGCCTCAAGAGATGTGGTCCCATGGACTGCAACGGTTGTAGGATATGCACAAAATGGATTTATTGAATAATCTTTAGAAACTCCCAAGCCACTGCAATTCGACAGGTGTAAAGCCAAATTTTGCAAATTTTCCCCAGATCCTAACTGCATAATCCCAACTGGGAGTTTTGGAGTAGTGCGCGGGCATCCATCAATGCGTAAGGGAAGGGGAATTTCTTTTTTTTTTTTTTGACATTTTAGTTGGAGAGGCTCTAGTAAACGTGTATGCAAATGTGAAAACACAGACAAGGCACACAAACTGTTTGACCTAATGATTCAAAGAATGTGCTCTTAAGGAATGTAATGAATGCGTGATAACTACTGCTTCTCTTTGAGAAGTTTGCTAGACTTCACGTTCATGCTCCATGCCTTTGCATTCACCTTTTTAGATACCTTTTCATCTCAGAGGGTTAGTTAAGCTCACCCCCTTGTTAGTGGAGAACACGTATACAGCTTGAATCCCAACTGTATGTACACTACTCCCACCAACCATAGTTTTATAGATCGCCTATGATCAGAGGAGACCAAGTCATTAGCTGAATCCTAACTAGAGAATGTAAATATCTCGGGATTCTGCATGATTTGCATGGTCTGTGAACATGCCAATGGTATGAATGGTAGAGTTTGCAGGAACAATAATATGAAAGCTACTGCTCCCTCGCTCCATGATAAACTTTTAACATTTTTATTTTTTCCAAAACCCCTCCCTGATACATAGACTCCACGAGTTGACTCATCTTTCCGCTGCTCGCCACACACCTGAGAGGAAGAGCAAGTAGTGTCCAATTCCCAACCATCCCCTCCTCATTTCAATCAATGTTACCCGATAAAGTAGAGTGAATACAGATCAAATAGGCCAACTAAACCCAATCCACAATCAAGATCTGAAAAGACATTCCCAGGCCGTGAGGTTGAAAGAGGAATAAAGATAATATTGTTCTGACATGAAAACATTCAGAAGTAGAGATGGTCGTTGCGTTTTTAAAAGCGCATTAATCAGAGAAATCTGATTTTATCTTGTGAGATGATTCACGTCTTAAATGACCCCTCTGGCACTTGCAAGTTAGACAGGAATGTAAATGGCAACCATAAGTATAGCAAATTGCCTTTAAAACTTCCCTCTACCAATATGCATTGTTATACTTCCTCCTTCCTTCCAAAATAACTAGCGTATAAAGGAATTTATCTTAACATCTTCGAGATTTAATAACAAAATCATTATATTGCCAACCCTCATAAGAATCCATCGTCATTTGGGACCTCCACTTCCACTTAACATTGCGCCTTAATTTAATGCATACATTTCATTTATTATGTCGGTGGTTTTAAACGATAGTAATATTACTCTATTTTTCAACCCCAATTGTACCATTACTGTTCAATCAATATTTGAACATCAATGATGTTATTAATTAATTATAATTAGAACATCATTTTTTTATTTTATCAGTATGCATTAACACTATATAGATTCACTATAAGATGAGAAGCCTCATGTCATATCTAAAAGGATATGGAGTAATTTTATTCCATTATTATTATTATTAATCGTTCACATTTTACTATGTTATATTGGAGAAATCTTGAATAATTTAAATTGTGTTGTTTTATGTAAGAAATTAATACCTTAATGGGCTTCATAACTACCACTTCTGAATATGTCCATTTGTAAGTGGTTATGTGGTGCATATTTGCCATAATATAAAACTAGCAACCAATGAATAAATACTAAGCCCTTTTTATCTTACAAATGTTCCATGATTATTTTAAGTTCCCCATGATTGATGTCTTAGTTAATGATTTATCAACAATAGACAACCAATTAATTACTAAGTAATCCTTATATAAAGGATCAATTAAAGCACTATTCTACTAAACATTAATAGAATTACAATGTCTTTATTTAATATTGTATATTTACTTCCTATGTTAATGTACTTTTATAAGTACATATAACCTACATTTATGAGCGCTTTTATTAACTAGCTTAGAACCCATCATTAATGGTAGAATATGAAATCATGAAAGTTATATATATATATATTGATAAATATTTTAATATAGAGATACTTCTTTAAACATATGTGTTGCTTCATCTTGAGTTGGATGATAAATCAACTCTATAGAACACTTCCTTTGATGATAGAGACACCACTTGCACCACCTAATACATGTATTCAATAATGAATGTCTTATCTCAATCTTGTGAATTAGAACAACCTAGAAAAAGATATGTTCAAGTTTACATGACAAATCCTTGCTATCGCATAATTTAGAGAGTTTTAACCTTAGTTCCATTACTTCGTCGTAACTATGAAGTAAGCTACCGATTCACTCAAATCATATAATTTATAAGATATACTCATACTTGGTACATTATTACTAACAATTTGAAGATCCCTAGATGCATTATGGAGAATTGACCAAGTGGCTTTACATTCTCCCCCCTAGTATAGACTTCCTCCTAGAAGTCCTTATGGATCGAGAATAAATCCCCCACACCGCATCACACGTAAACCTCTAGAAATGATGATTATCAATCAACTACTATATTATAGCAATTTTTTAAACACCATAATAGTATAGACACATAGAGAGAGCCACACACAGTACTTCGATCAAAAGCCTACATTACAAGAGTTTTAACATTATCCATTTAACTCTTAAATTACAAACACACTAATCTAAATAGGGTTACATAAGTATAAGTAAAAATCACACTATTGTTTAACATAATTCATTTCCATAAGAGTCACTCATTGCTCAAATTTTCCTTATATGTTTTTAAGAGGACATTTTACCTTTTAATCATGGTATTTGTACCACGTATCGTTCTACAAGAACATTTACCAAATATACCCTCATTATAATAAATTTCTAACTACCATCCATGTACTTATCAATTATTAACCATGTAACCATACTCAATAACTTTACAAAAGCATATATCAACACACGTGTAGCATTCTAGGATACACATAACAAATTGTTTTGCACCATAAACATCACTCATGATGTTAGCAATTTTTTTGTTTGGCCAATCATGTCTCAGATTTATTAACTTCATATTTTGTCCAAATATGTCCATAAGAGAACAATTTATCTTATAATCACGACACTCATACCATGACTCAATCAATATTAACTTGCATCATTTATTACTTTCGCACATAGTTCACAGGTATGCCACATCACATTTACTTGCAATTTCACATGTACACAAGACAATAGCAAGGGTGCTCTTCCCAATTGGGTGTGCTTGTCCTTACACAAAGGATGTTATTCCCAATGGGTGCGCTTGTCCTTACACAAAGGATGTTGTTCCCAATGGGTGCGCCTATCCTCATACAATCACATAGTTTACAACACAAGGCTCACATAATGGGGTTTACAAGGATGGATATTCCTGGATACCATAGCAAATCAAGAAGATGATCTGGAGGTCCTTCTCTAAGGACTCCTCCATACAGATAAGAACAATCATAGAATGCGGGGAAGAATGGATTAATGACTGTCCCATACCGGTCCCATTTACAACCCCTTTCAAAATAATTCCGCAGTGCATCTACTCCCCTATATGACTTGCCAGGGAACCCCCCGGGATATGGCAGTTTACAGATCCCACATTACACCACACATGCCAGCAATTTGCAACAAGGAGAAAGCCTCAAACTGAGTATCACAAGATCATAAACCAAGGTTTCAATAAAGCTCCTAAAGTGGAAACTATAAATTCAAGAGAAAACAAAATAAAAAACAATTGTAGCTACTTGCAACATTTCGATCATAATTCAAAATGAAATTTAAAAAATTCCTTGAGGCAAATCAGACTATAACAACCTTCAAATGGCTAATTAGCCTAATAAAATAACCGTAAAATTTTGTATTGTTAGTTTATAACGAAATAAAATATCAATAAGAAATTGCCAATAATTCATATTCCAACAATAAAATTTACGCATCACGAACACCATGTGACTTGATAAGCCACCTAAGGGGAGGAGGGGAATGGTGGTTCTCTAACCACATAAGTATAATAGCATACCATAACTGGTGGTCCCTTACCACATAAATATAAGTAACTGGTGGTCCCTGACCACATAAATATGAATCATTGGTGGTCCCCGACCACATAAATATGAATCACTGGTGGTCCTTGACCACATAAATATGAATCCTTGGTGGTCCATGACCACATAAATATAATTAATTGGTGGTCCAGGTAATTCCATCCTTTACCCATGGGTTATAAACATCAAGGAATAGGTTTTCACTATGAACCAACAAGTGTGGCTCTCAAATGTGGGGGAGTAGGCCACGATCAACATCCATGGGAGGATTACAATGACTTGAGATAGATCCTATATTAGGATTAGGGACAACGCCCTGAGCTCGTAATTTCCTAATGGGAGATCATGTGCCTCTCAACCCCTATTTACACTAGCTGGCATCACACTCCCATAAGGAGGGAACTAAACGCTAGAGGTACACATTTAACATACAAATAAGACTAACACAAGGGAATAGATCACATTTAATTTAATAAATACACATCCACACATTTCATGCTTACTCCACTTCACAACAAATCAACTACACAAGATAATTACAAAGGGTACACATAGGGTATCGTACCAGATGTCCACCACCCTTATCCCAAGTCGGATACCTTGTATCACATACTTGGGGCACAACACATATACCGGTTTCCACATGACAAACCACACTAACTGTCAAATATCTTATCATTTAATTCCATATGAGTCAAGGATGCACAACACACATTTACTTTTACGACTTGGTCTATTCACAAAAATTGCCTTAATACACAACAAAAGAACCATTATGGGGTATTCACATGTCCATAGAAAACAAAATGGACTTTACTTATGACTTTCACCTTTTAACGAAACAAACCATTTTCTTACACATAATTAAACTGCAAAATATTATATTCTATCATTGACGTACACAACCACTATAAGACATATTCTAAAAAAAATGACTACCCAATACTCACACATGATGAGGTAAGCATAGTCCAATTTATTAGCTCCAAAAGCACAACATTATTTTCACTAAAAAAAAAATTACTTAGCCATGCAGTTAGTATTTGTACCCCTGAATAGAATATAATGAGTTATCATTTATATGATTTTTAATCAATACTAATGCAATTGGGAACCTAAGTGTCATGAATGTAAGGCTACTATAATGCACACAAAATTTTACTTTTCAGGCCTACCAGTGATGAAAGAAGAGCTTATATTTGAAATTTAACAATGCAAGGTCTATTACTGCATTCTTTTCTTTACCATCATTATTGTTTATTTACCATGCATATTATTTGACTATTCCCTTTTACTTCAATATTAATTGATTCCATGATAATTCCTAAGGTAATAATACAGTTTTGGGATAGAGGTATTTTACCTAATCAGACATCTTTCAAGATAGCTTTACACCAAAACACGCATTCAATTAAATTCAAGGCAACAGGCACTATTGGAAGGCACTTCATTTATCTATACCCAAAAAGGGAATTTGCATTTTTTTTTTAAATCACTCCCTAATACATAAACAAAGAGCTCGTAACCCAATCATGGTTAAATCACTACTTTTCTATCCAATTCTAAGGGGCACAATATACGATTCCTTTAAGAAGCATTACTATTTCATTATTATTTTCTCACATAAAGTTTATGAACCTAGCATTATTTATTTCATAATCCATTATGTCATTCGCATTAAGGTATGTAATAATCAATCAAAACTAACAACAATTACCAAAGAATAAGGGAAGAAAACATATAATAGGGTCATTTCAAACATTAGTCACAACAAGAAGACAAACACGCAACCAATTCACATAGACAACACCACATGGGCAACACCACTACCCAAAGATTCCAGTGTTGCAATCGGGCTCTGATACCAAATGTAATGCCCTAAATTTTACTCTCAAAATACAGTTAAGGACAAAACACAAATTCCAAATTTCACTTACAACACCTGACCAACTCTCACAATTTTGTTACCAAAGCACACAATCCTTAAAAGCATAACTACACTTGTCTAAATGTGGATTATGATATTTAGTTAGGTAACTAAATTGCTTACGCAACCCTAGTAGAGCTTCAAATGAATCCAAGGGGTTTACATCATCAATATTGGCTTGATTAGCTCTACAACTCATCATTCATCACAACTTAGTTCAGAGGACACCATCAAGACAAAAGTTATGCCAATGCAATATAACAATATCAACTCTAGTAATGAAAAGAGAGCAAACCCTAGGGGCTAGACCTAATTCCTCGGGGGCCCGTCTCAGATGGCATTGCCTACGCATATAATTCGTAGAGGAACCGTAGTTTGACCTTTTTATTATCACATACTTGGTTACTTGACATGAGGGTATCTCCCCTCAAGTCTGGCATATAACTATACTTTGGCACAAACATAGTACAATCACATTGATAAATACTAAAATCAATTCTCTACTCAAATGCATCATATGCCCCTATCCTACAAGTTATAAGACTATAAGAGTGGGTACGCAACCCTTTCTAGGGTACGTTACCCACTTAGGTGAATCCAAGGATTGCAAACCTAGCTAAGGATATACTCAACAACATTTTCCTAGGAGATTTTCTTAAATATTAAGTTTGCAAGAGAAAAGAAAGTTGGACAGGCTTACCTATATTCTAGTTTCAAAAGACATCCATAAATATCACTCTCAACATAATGAACACTAACTATAATCCACACTATCTTGCATAAATGATAACACATGATTTTGTTTTGATGTTCTTCAAGACTTAAGGTATTATTTGGATTTTATAATATGGGTAGCATATTCTTGAAATTTAGATCTACCCCCCTCCCCTTTTGTTGAGACTCACTTAAAACATCTTATTGTTAGGTTGAACATGATTATGACATGTATTCACATTTAATGTAACTGAAAAGAGTGAGAAGGAATAATGGTTTCAAAAATACTCTTTGGTTAACCATAGGTTCCTTGATACACATAACCCTATCATTATATTTTAATATAATTGATTAGGAAGAGCTAGTTAGCAATGAGAGTTTGTTCAAAAATTGAGCATTTATTTTGGTCTAGCACTCTAGGTGACTATAGAGCTAAGGATGAACACTCTAGGTGACTATAGAGCTAAGGATGAACCATCCAAGTATCTATTTCATCCATACAAATAAACTTTAAATAGATAGAAAATCATTGTCAATGATTATGTAATACTTAGAGAAACCAATGTTTAAAAATTAAAAATCCTATGATATAAAATTGACTATTTCTATCTTGATTACTAACGTATGAAAATATTTTGAGGACCATTCAAAGTGATAACAACAATATGATAGTGATATTTGAGGCATGTATTAGCAACATTTGTAAATGATAATTATGACAATAATCAATTTTATCTTATTGACAATAACATACTCAATAATGATAAGGTTTTGATAACAAGCTTCAAAATAAGATTTTATCAATATATTGTCTAGAGAATCATTTTTCCTAATTTATCACTGCATTTTCTTTTAAAGCCAATAGCTCTCTTTAATCCTCTCTCGTTTATCATAACATTTTGACATATATAATTTTTTTTTAACAGAAAGATCTTAATCACATTTTATTATCTTACAAAATTTATAGAATTATCTTTAAGTAATATTATTATTTTATTTTATTTTATTCTAATATCCTTTTTTCTTTTTTCTTTTTTCTTTTTTTACTTATTTCTAACATTTAGACATTTACAAACCATTGACATCAACTAAATAAATAAATAAATAGAAATTAAGAGGGAAAGAATTAAATTGTGCACCGAATTTAAACTATAGACCACCCTCATATTCATTTCTTAACACTTATATTGACATCAAAAATAAAACTAGCAATTGCACCTATGTGTGCAATGGGTACGCCGAAGACATGTGGAGATTTTAGCTAATTTTTTTTGGCATATTATGTGGTTCCAATAATGATAGTAAATTTCACATAGCTGGAACTTCAAATTTTATGAGTTTGGGAAAAGCAAATGTTGCCCATTAGAAAAAGCTTATCAAGCATTAAAAGTATGTTGTAATAACATGAATATTATTGAATTGAATGTATGGACTGTATGTGAATGTTTGAACAAATATAAACAGAAACAAAAGACATTTAAACGAGCACATACTGGAGTTGTGTTTATCTCATATAAGTAGTTTAACATGATGGAACCAACAACTGAAAAAGCTTATCAAGCATTAAAAGTATGCTGTAATAACATGAATATTATTGAATGAATGGACCGTATGTGAATGTTTGAAGAAATATAAACAGAAACAAAAGACATCTCAATGAGCAAGTAAACAGAAATCATGTGAATGTCTGGTAACCATGAAGACACAAAGATATTACATTAATTTATTACAAAATTTGGGACAGCGCATAGAATGACTACTGGATATAATAAATCGTGACTGTAATATTCATTTTTTGGCATCGTTATATATTAAAAATTGTATTAAGTCTGCAGACTTTGATAGAATAATAGAAGAGCAGTTTTAGAATAATCTTTGATAGGTTTCATCAATTAGTTCATATAAATCCATATTGCAATCTGCATATTAAAGGAAAAAATAAATTAGATATCTTAATAATGAGGTACAATTAAAATATTGTTTTTTTTTATGCTGCAAACCAAATTTTTCATTGGTTATAATTTGCAACTATGAAAGATATACGAAATACAATGGGGTGGATGGCCATACCTTATATTTTCTATCCCATTTTGATACAAGGTGCAAGGACATTGACAAAAGTGCAAGGACATTGATAAATTTCTGTCAAATATTTGCAACATCAACAGTTTAGAGAAAGGCAATCTCTAATATTTTTTAATGAAAAGCTATATCTAGTTATAGATCCTCATGTTTTGAGCTTAGAAAGCAAATAATACGTATGAGTATGAAATAACAAATGAGCTAATAACCATTGCTATTGTTGTAAAGGTTAACAAAAATTTGACCATTTTGATGAATAATGACTGGCAACAAATTTATGTCTAAGTAAATGATTCTTACACCAATCTGAGCATTACTTTTACAAATGCTATTCTTGTCAGGTTACATATTCACATTTGATATTATGCAGTTCATGGAAGGTACACATTTGATATTTGATATTACTTTTACTGGAATAAATCTACATTATATTGAAGCCATTTTTTGATCTATGTTGGTACCAAACATATCTTATTTTAAATGTGAATCTGAACACATAATTTGAACAGCAGAGTGTCGTAAAATTGAAAAGTAAATGCAATTATTTGTAAATTAGAGAGGAATGGAGAGCAATAAGTAATTAAAGAGAAGGCATAAGGATTTACCATTGTGAAACAATTTTCCAAGGGAGAGGTCAAGTAGAAACAATAGCTGCAGTATAAGATGTCGGAACCATGTCTTTCGTTTCAACTGTGTACAAACCCCTATTATGCTAGGAATATGGAACAAGGTAGTGAAGATGAAATATGCAAGGCAAAATAAACTCCATCCATGGATTTGAAACTTTGGAAAAAAAAGCATAAGTTTGTAGCAAACCTTTTGTAGAGGGGGAATCTTTGAAAGATTCGTGGTTCAGAGTTATGCATTGTAGGAGGCAGGCCTACAAAGTGAATGTGGAATGTGAGGAACAGATTGGATACTTATTGTAGGAACAACTGTGTATGCATTAGTAATGTAGACTTTGGAAGACAGAGGAGTAAAGAATTATAAAACTAACCTGTATTTCTTTTGTTTGAAAAGTATTTGAGAATATCAAGAGACTGAAGCCGATAGTGCTGACAGTCGAGCCTCCTCTTTCAGCCTTCATGCAACATAAGGGCTTTGTTGCATGCGTGTGTATCTTTGGAATGTGAATGCAGGGTGGATACGAAGACCTCCAAGTTGAGTGACTCTTGAAATAGCTGTGAATGTCAACCCTTGCCGATCAATGTTGCCGATGTCAATAGTGGCCCTTTCAAGTGTAAGGCCCTGTGATTTGTGGATGGTTAAGGCCCATGCCATTTTAAGTGGAATTTGGCGTTGACTGCCACGACTCAATGGGGTGATAGGGACATGTGTCGGATTGTTTGGATCCCAGGAAGGCCCTATGTAATGCTTGAATTGAACAACAACAAACAAGGGGAGTTGGGGTGGTTTTTCGCTCTCCTTGTAGACAATTTGTTTGACTTGTCCAAGAGCACCATTAACAAGGCCTGTATCAGTCCACAAATTACAACATAGCATAACCTTTTGGTTGACACACAACAGGATCGTAGATTGGAGTTGTTCATCATCTGGATGTGAGTGTAATGAGCTCCCTAGTTGCTCTGCAGTGGATAAGGCAACAGGTTGCGCTAGAGATAACAACATGCATTTATTATGGAGTGAGACCATTTCATTGGTTGCAAAAAGATGTATGGATGATAAGAAAGCAGTTTGTTCTGTGATTGTCAATGTTGAGGTTGATCGTGACATTAGTAGTTGCCAATCTGCAAGTGTAGGTTCAGCCTTTCTTAAATTGCACAAGAGTTCACGAAATAGAATTTGAGTGGGATCTTCTCCGCTTTGACGAAAGATTTTGGTAAGTGTAATAACTGTTTGGAAGCTCCGCCATAGTGTTCCACCGTAGGAAGAAGAAGAGTACATAGGAATTTCCTTGACTGGAGGTAGTTGGCCCAAGTCTCCAAAGAGCAGGATTGAACGTCCTCCGAACGGGATGTGGTTATGTGCAGGGAAAGCTTCGCGTAAACGGATGTCAATGCGTTCTAGTAACTTTGGGCCGATGAAGCTCATTTCGTCTATAAGAATGTAGCGAATGAAGCACATGTTCTCTTGGAAGCTTGCTAGTGTTTGGCCTTGCAAGGGAGCCATCTCTTTGATGGGAATACGAAGAGCAGAATGAATTGTTGATGCTCCAATGTTGAATGTTGCAACACCTGTAGGCGCAAGAAGCAGTAACGATGTCTGACCATTTGGAGCTGAACCATTGAGTGCAAACCTGATTTTTTTTATTAGGTGAGACTTTCCGGTTCCTGCAGTGCCTTGAACAATTATTTTTAGTGGTGGTTGGTAAGTGGTGGAGCATAGGTGCGACAACACTAAATCCAATGCTTTTTTTTGCTCGAACGAAAGGTCTTGTGCAGTATATACATTGGGCGGAAGGGGGACTTGAAATGTTGTGCGGTTTGACTCTAAAAAGTTGGTAGCTGAGAAATGTTGTAGTGGATTTATGGAAGGAGTCTCCCATTCATGGTTAAGGTCAATTCCACGGTTATCGAGCATCTCAAGTTCATCAAGGTGGAGTGGATGACCTGGGTGTACACTTGACAAAACTTGCCAGTCGGATTGGTTGCATTGTTGTGGTTGTTCCTCATCGTTCGATGGAGTGTCTGGGTCAGGATCAACAGACATTTTTGGTTCAATGCGTCGCACATGCCATGGATGGTAGGTGCATGCCAACCTCTCCCAATTTGCAACAATTTGAGTGGTGGATGTCCCGCAGTCATTTGCAATGTTACGAAATGGCTTGTAGAGAAGCAATTCAGTCCAACAGAAGTCATGAAATCTCGGATCGTCCTTTGCAGGAATTCTTGTGAAGCGTGGGGATACTCGAACAATTGCTTTTGTGGCACGCTCTTTCCATTGGTTTGCTTTACGAGTTGCTTTGAAACTCCATTTCTGAGTGACATCAATCAGTGCCATTGTCTCCAAACAAACAAGACGGGCCATGTATGCATCAATGTAGTCTATGTGTGTTGATGTGGATGTGGGCGAGAGTGAAATTTGTTGATAGTGTTTTTGGTTTACATTTAAAGAAACAAACATCCTACTAGATAGGCAAAGTGGTAGTTTTAATAAAAGGTGGCAAGTTTCTTGGGCACTAATATCACGGTCCACCAGGTTGTCAACAAGCATTTTTCTAAAAGCTATTGGTGCTGGCTTATGAGGATCAAAACAAGTTGAAATACAAGAAAGCATTACATGGTATGTTTTGGATTTGGTTTCTGCTTTTGTTGCATATTTTGCTATATATTTGAGCACTGTATCTATTGAGAGAACGGGTTGGCAGTCTACATTTGCTCGCCAAATAGAGAGGATAGTGGGGTTGTGAAGATTCAAATGATCATCATTACGAGCAGGGGTGTGCTTTGGTTGGCCACTATCATTTGAAAGGCTTGAAGTGTCTTGGATGGGCCAAGGGGCTTTATAGCGGCATTCAAGAGTGGCTTGTTTTTTACGCAAGCATGTGTTCAAGGTACAACGTGTATGGCGTTCAATGCAGTTGAGAAGTTCATTGTAGTCATGTGAAGGGTTCGACAACATAATCATTCTTGTGTCCATTAAGCAAGGGTTGTCAAAGGTAGACCTTGGAACCCTTTCAATTGGGTTTGGATGGGGGCGCGGGTTCCATGCAGAGACATATTTGTCAATGTAGTCGATTGCATTTTGTACTGATGCAAGATTATTCCAGTGTAGCTTGGCAATATCAGGTGCTTCTTTGAGCCAAAGGAAGCCATGGACATGTGCAGAACCTCGGTGTTGCCATTCATACCTGAAGAGTTGAGATCTTAGTAAGCAATTGGTGTACAAAAAATATTAAAAAAAAAACAATGCGAAATATGTTTAATATACTTGTACCAGTAGTCAGTTGTGCATAGAATCTTTTCCAAAACCTCTTCACGAAAAGCAGTAAATCTATGATGCATGTAAAGTGCAGAGAGGTGTGGGTTTTGTACAATATTTTGGATCCTCCACTGTGATGCAGCCGTAGGATTTGTGGGTGTGGTAGACGGCATGACATTGTGTAGGTCTGGCCATTTAGTATCTGCTGCACTTAGGGTAAAGAATAGAGTCGGGCAGCCAATTTGAATAACCATGTCAGATAGCTCCGTTGGTTCCAAAAGGGGCGCGTGCCACGTATAGTCGAGCCAAATCGCATAACCTGGTCTGCAAGCTTGTCATCAGGAAGGTCCTTTAATCTTTGGTGGAGGGCAAGTATTGTTGTTGGCATACTACAGTCCAAGTGTTTCTGAACAAAAACAGAAGTTGTGGCTTGGCTTCGATGGCGCATAAGAATATTAAGTATGAAGTATCTAAAGCGTGGGTGTTGGCCAAACCTATTATCATGGTATCTCAAAAGATGGAGAGCATATTCATGTAGCTTGACCTCTTTCATATTTTGTTGCTTGAATGCAGCTGTGCCCTTTGGAAACAATGTGGGGAATGCCATAACAAATAATCCCTCAGTGGTGTATTCATTGATGGGTGTCAAAGAAACTGGTGGCCAATCAATAGCTGGAGTTGGGCGTCCTTCCCCTAACTGCAACAAGGCTCGCAATTCTTGCACTTCTGTGCGTGCAGGGGGCAGGTTTGCCACAAATGATGTTGTTTGCACATTCTCTTCCAATTGTTCTTCATCTAAATTATCCGTTTCCATGAAACTTAGATCTGGGGGATCTGCATTTGAGGTTGTTGCATATAGAAGGTCAGACATGTCAGTGGAGGCAATAGGCAAGCATAAGAGAGATGCCTCATCTAATTGTACATCTTTGTAGTAAGGGTCATTACAAATTTTATATTGCAAAGCCTCATGAACACGTGCTCTGCAAACATAGAAGCTATATTGTTGGGAATCAACATTTTTTTTGTTAACTATGAGTATATCTAGGTCATGTATATGTCGAGGTAAATAAGTAGCAATTACAGTAACATCCTGAGGAAAACAAATAGTGTGGCCACTATATTTTAGTTGGCCCCCTCTTGCATAAGTAACTTGGAGGACAGGGTTGACTCTTGCTATAAGCATCTCCTCGATTTGAGTTAGTTGTTGCAAACAAGTAGGCTGCTCACCGGGGTCCATGTTGTTCCACTTTGAGAAGCGATTGCCATTTTTTTCTGAAATGCACCTTGAACAAGCACTACTACCATTCACTTGCCTAGTTCTTATTCTTGGATATCGTTCCATGCATACTTGACACGTTGAAATGTTTGATAAGTTGTCCAACTTTAAACGGAATGAATTCCTAGCGGTGTAATAGTTTGCAGGAAATAGTGGAGGATGATGGATTTGGGAGGGAGAGCAAGGTAGTAATATAGACTGCATATGTGGGTGACTGGTCACGAAGGTTGTGATGCTTTTCTCGTCTCCCTCTATTAATAGAATCCTTCTTTGCATGGTACCGTAATAGTTGTAGTTGGTTACGACGAATACGCTTTGCCTGCAGTTTTTCTGCTTGGCTTTCCATGACAGGGGTTGCTGGGGATCACAACAATGCAATATTAATTCGCAGAAGTGCAAGACAAGTACGTACAAGTATGTAAATAAATTTGCAGGAGATAACTTAGGTGTGTGACATAAACTTCTAAGATAAATTAAAAAAACAATAGACTATAAAAAAATTGGTGTGTGAGTGAGGGTGGTTGTGTTTAAACTTTGTGTTGTTCTGCATAGAATTTAATTGGAATGCATAGATTGAAGTTAAGAAGATTGATTAATAATTTGACAAGTGCAAAAGATAACATTGTGGGATTAAAAAGGCTTCTTATTGCATTTTATTGAAAATTGTAGGCAACCATGCTTACAAACGACGTTATTGATCATAACAAAAGCTGTATTAAATACAAAAAACGATATAGCTAACCCAAGGCCATTCCTATTACGGCCAAGATTGCATATTTTGGTTTTAAGATTACGCATCCATAGGTAAGTATATATTAGCATAATTAATATATTGTGTATATTTTATATAATAAAAAATTAATTATAAATAATATGATTATACTATTTATTATTATATATTAGATTTTAAATAAAAACTATTAAATACATATATAAATTTATTATTATTCATGAATATTATATTTTTATATAATACAAAAAATATCAACCTTCTATTTTCAATTAGTTTATTCGGTTGCCTAATGAGGGAGCTTCCCATACAATCCTAATACACACCAAATCTGTTGCTATGGAATATAGAAGCATGAAACATAGAAGATTCCTTAAGAAGCAAATGAATCATCCATAGTCACAATACTGGCCTGAGTGTGTTCAATACTAAGGAGTGGTCGTTGATATTGATTGGATTACTAGGTTCACCTTATGACATTGGCGTTCTGCTATATGTTTTTTTCGATTTTTCGATATTGAAGTATTCGAACGGGCTTCTGACAATTGTTCAACTTTAAGAAGACCTTGAATTATATCATCAGATTTTAATCTTTTGAATAAGATAGTTATTAATCTATCATTAAATAAGATAGTTATTAATCTATCTCCTTCGTAAAGAATCAAAATTGTCCAAGGCTGACTACTGGAAATGTTTTTTCAAAAAAATTGGATAGGGAAAAATACAAATTGAAAAAATTGAAAATAATATTCCTGCATGAATAAAATTGAGAAATTCCCCTCTTTTCGTCCATAAAGTAGTATTTAGCTACTTGGAAAGTATTTTTTTCATTGTTAGAAATTGAACGTTTGGCTCTGGAGGCATTTTGCCACCTGGCATAGTGAAGGATATGCATATACCTTCAAACAAATATTTTAGTACTGAGAATGTGAGAGATAGATGAGAGTAGTGAGATCAACAAGAGACTATGCAGGTGTCGGTAAAGCTGCAAGCTAAATGCCCATGAGTAAACGGTAGTTGGAATTCAATCCTTAAGATCATATAATTCTGTTAAGAGATGAATATTCTAGTAGTTGTCAATGCAATCGAGGATGAGGACAGATTTTGAATGCAAATTTAATTGCATATCTCCTCCATTGGATTTCTCACATAGAGCAGAATTAATTGTAATTAAATATTTGTTTTTCCCTCCTTGCAAAGCATATACATAGGCTCAGATAGTCTTTTGTAAGTATGAGAAAGGAAACAAAAAAGGTGCAGACAGATGTATTGCAGCAGCAACAGTTTGAAGCAACCATTGAAACAAAGGATTATGAGTTTTAATATTTTCTGAGTAAAATAAAAAAGCAGCAACTCTGTAATTAGTTTTATGAGACAAATATCTCTATGTTTTGATATATATATGAAACATAAATCATTTCAGATATGTGTGTTTTCCTTTCTGTTCATTATTTTGTTTTGCTCTGCTATATATTTACATTCTCTGCCTCTTCTTTCAGTCCAGATGGATGGTCATGGAGGTTCCTATATCAGTGGATAATAATGGTTGGAATGACAATGAAAGCATAAATTTTCACTTCATTGGGTTCTTATATCTGGAAGAATTGTAGGAGGAGAAAACTATTAAAAAATAGATGATCATCTTTTCAATGTGAAGGGCATGCGAGCTATTGAAACGCCATAGATGAAAATATACATGAGTTGAAAAGGCTTTGGAAACTTTTAAATAAAATGCTTTCATAGGCATCAAAATAAGATCTTGCCTATGAGCCTGACACACAGCAAAATTAATTGTAATTAAATATTTGTTTTTCCCTCCTTGCAAAGCATATACATAGGCTCAGATAGTCTTTTGTAAGTATGAGAAAGGAAACAAAAAAGGTGTAGATAGATGTATTGCAGCAACAACAATTTGAAGCAACCATTGAAACAGAGGATTATGAGTTTCAATATTTTTTGAGTAAAATAAAAAAGCAGCAACTCTGTAATTAGTTTTATGAGACAAATATCTCTATGTTTTGATATATATATGAAACATAAATCATTTCAGATCTGTGTGTTTTCCTTTCTGTTCATTATTTTGTTTTGCTCTGCTATATATTTACATTCTCTGCCTCTTCTTTCAGTCCAGATGGATGGTCATGGAGGTTCCTATATCAGTGGATAATAATGGTTGGAATGACAATGAAAGCATAAATTTTCACTTCATTGGGTTCTTATATCTGGAAGAATTGTAGGAGGAGAAAACTATTAAAAAATAGATGATCATCTTTTCAATGTGAAGGGCATGCGAGCTATTGAAACGCCATAGATGAAAATATACATGAGTTGAAAAGGCTTTGGAAACTTTTAAATAAAATGCTCTCATAGGCATCAAAATAAGATCTTGCCTATGAGCCTGACAAATATTACATGACTTTTTTTCATCCCAAATGCGAAATTTGAAGCATGGAGCACTCATTCATCAAAGTGTAATGGAGCGATTTTTATCATACTTGTAAAAATCGCTCCATTACACTTTGGTGAATGAGTGCTCCCTGTTTCAAATTTCTCCAACTGGATAATTTTTTTTTGTGAGTTATAATGATGTGATTCTTAAGCAACAACAACTTACTAAAGAGTTTATGCCTCGAATCCACTCTTTCATTACATTTAGAGGTGATTTACATTCGTTGCATTCACAATCTTTTAGAATAAGCTTATTAACATGTCTGCCAATTGCAGAAGTTTAGTTGATGCTCCTCAACTGTTTGACTGAATGCCTCAAAGAGATGTGATCTCCTAAAATGTGATGATTGCAGAATTGACACTGTGTCACCAAATAGAGCACCCATATTGAGATGGAAAACTCAACCTACTGGTGAAACATGGGATAACTCCTCTACTTGTACCTAACTCAAATGAATCTCACATTTCTCACAATCAACAACAGCAAAAGCAGAATTCCCTTCAACAGAACGGAGGGTGGCCTGTTTTATGTAGAATGCTAAGCTCCAAGGCAAAAAAGCCATGCCCATTGACCCAAGTTTCTTAGGCTCTAAACCAAAGCCGCCAAAAAAGCTTTTTGAGATCAAATTCGTTTGTGGGTACAGATGAATACGTGGCACCTGAGGTTATAAATGGGGAGGGGCATGAATTATCTGTGGACTGGTGGTCCCTTGGAATTTTGCTCTATGAATTGCTCTATGGAACCACCCCGTTCAAGGGGTCAAACAAGATAGAAACCTTCACCAGAATACTCCTGATAAGTCAAAGATACCCAATTATACGACAGGCAATACAGACAGTAAAACAGTGAATTTATACGAGTTATCTTTGTGGGTCTATGTACATTAAATCTGAATAATATAATCACTGAAGGGTTCTATTTGTTTCTTTAAACAAAAGAAAGATACAGAGATCACTACCATTGTACATGTTATGCTGTGTTCCCTGGCAAGCGGCCGACAATATAAATTACTGGCTTTTCTGTCCAAAGTAAAGCCTGCTTTTTCACTTTGTACATAAAATTCATTTCACAGTTCAAAAATTATGTACGTGAACAAGCAAACAGGGATCTAACACTATGAGATTGGCAAAAGACTTACCTCAAGATTCTGCACAAATTGTGTCTTACAGCCGAAGACGAAAAATGGGCAAACTTTGCAGGAAACCCTAGCAAGGCAGAAAATCGCTTAAAACCAAGAGAAACAAAAACGAATCTCCCTGCAACTGCTGCTTCAATCTATTCACAGAAAACAAAAAGTAGATCTCAGAATATCGGAATGTAGAGTTTAGGGCAAAAAGCATAAAGAAGTAAATGCATCATACACCAATGCCCATCCGCAGTAAATGCATGAACACGTCAAAAAGCAATGAAAACGACAACAATCAATGAACGATGGAGATCTATCATATTGTGTTGCACCTTGTATCCTGCAAGATTAGCCGTCGATAGAGAGGATGGGTTGGGCAAACTTCATTGAGGGAACGCCTTCGGCGTAATTAAGGGAAAAAATATAAAGGTAATTTGTATGTGCCTTGACAAATCTACACATAAATGAATACACTGATTTTCCCAGTTTTCAACATTGAAAATAATTTGAAGCTATTATGCACCATGGTACTTACTGGGTTCCACAACACTCGGTGACAGGGATTGAAGAGAAGGAGATCCGACTCTTACACATGCAACACCCAGCTCAAAGCATTTTACGAGAACACGAGGCCTGAAGTGAAACCCACCATGACAGTGACCACGAGGTAAAAGGCAACTAACTCCAGGTCGCCATTACGTTGTACAAATGCCTCAATTTCTTATTCATCCATGAGAGCTCCGCTACATAACTCTTCTTCCCCATTATTTTTCCTCTTTCCCAAAATAATTCCCAAGCATCGATAGGATGACATTGAAGACAACAAATAGCCCAAGCGACGACCTCTCTCCCAAGCGACCAACAAAAATAAACTAGAAAGAGGCTCCCATAGAATCCCCAACTTGCGCACAACACAGACGAGTTTGGAGCGGGTACCATTGTCACTCACGTGCTTGAGATGTCCCCAAATCCCCAATCATTCCTAGACCTCTAGCGAGCCCCGCTCAGAACCTTCTAAAGCTGATAAGTCTACAACAGATCTGTAAATTCGTTAATGAGAATGCCTCAAGAGATGTGGTCCCATGGACTGCAATGGTTGTAGGATATGCACAAAATGGATTTATTGAAGAATCTTTAGAAACTCCCAAGCCACTGCAATTCGATAGGTGTAAAGCCAAATTTTGCAACTTTTCCCCAGATCCTAACTGCATAATCCCAACTGGGAGTTTTGGAGTAGTGCGCGGGCATCCATCATCGCATAAGGGAAGGTGAAACTTTTTTTTTTTGACATTTTAGTTGGAGAGGCTCTGGTAAACGTGTATGCAAATGCGAAAACAAAGACAAGGCCCAAGAACTATTTCACCTAATGATTCAAAGAATGTGGTCTTAAGGAATGTAATGAATGTAGGATAGCTACTGCTTCTCTTTGAGAAGTTTGCTAGACTTCACGTTCATGCTCCATGCCTTAGCATTCACCTTTTTAGATACCTTTTCATCTCAGAGGGTTAGTTAATCTCGCCCCCTTGTTAGTGGAGAACACGTATACAGCTTGAATCCCAGCTGTATGTACACTACTCCCACCAACCATAGTTTAATAGATCGCCTATGATCAGAGGAGGCCAAGTCATTAGCTGAATCCTAACTAGAGAATGTAAATATCTCGGGATTCTGCATGATTTGCATGGTCTGTGAACATGCCAATGGTATGAATGGTAGAGTTTGCAGGAACAATAATATGAAAGCTACTATTCCCCCACTCCATGATAAAATTTAACATTTTTGTTTTTCAAAACCCCTCCCTTATACACAGACTCCACGAGTTGACTCATCTTTCCCCTGCTCGCCACACACCTGAGAGGAAGAGCAAGTAGTGTCCAATTCCCAACCATCCCCTTCTCATTTCAATCAATGTTACCCAATAAAGTTGAGTGAATACAGATCAAATAGGCCAACCAAACCCAATCCACAATCAAGATCTGAAGACATTCCCAGGCCGTGAGGTTGAAAGAGGAATAAAGATAATATTGTTCTGACATAAAAACATTTAGAAGTAGAGATGGACGTTGCGTTTTTAAAAGTGCATATTAATCAGAGAAATCTGATTTTATCTTGTGAGATGATTCACGTCTTAAATGACCCCTCTAGCACTCGCAAGTTAGACAGGAATGTAAATGGCAACCATAAGTATAGTAAATTGCCTTTAAAAATCCCATCCACCAATATGCATTGTTATACTTCCTCCTTCCTTCCAAAATAACTAGCGTATAAAGGAATTTCTCTTAACATCTTCGAGATTTAATAACAAAATCATTATATTGCCAACCCTCATAAGAATCCATCGTCATTTGGGACCTCCACTTCCACTTAATTTAATGCATACACTTCATTTATTATGTCGGTGGTTTTAAACGATAGTAATATTACTCTATTTTTCAACCCCAATAGTACCATTACTATTCAATCAATATTTGAACATCAATGATGTTATTAATTAATTATAATTAGAACGTCATTATCCAGATAAATCTCACATACATTACATTCTATTTTTCTATTTTATCAATATGCATTTATACTATATAGATTCACTATAAGATGTGAAGCCCCATGTTATATCTAAAAGGATATGGAGTAATTTTATTCCATTATTATTATTAATCGTTCACATTTTACTATGTTATATTGGAGAAATCTTGAATAATTTAAATTGTGTTGTTTTATGTAAGAAATTAATACTTTAATGGGCTTCATAACTACCACTTCTGAATATGTCCATTTGTAAGTGGTTATGTGGTGCATATTTGCCATAATACAAAACTAGCAACCAATGAATAAATACTAAGCCCTTTTTATCTTACAAATGTTCCACGATTATTTTAAGTTCCCCATGATTGATGTCTTAGTTAATGATTTATCAACAATAGACAACCAATTAATTACTAAGTAATCCTTATATAAAGGATCAATTACAGCACTATTCTACTAAACATTAATAGAATTACAATGTCTTTATTTAATATTGTATATTTACTTCCTATGTTAATGTACTTTTATAAGTACATATAACCTACATTTCTGAGTGCTTTTATTAACTAGCTTAGAACCCATCATTAATGGTAGAATGTGAAATCATGAAAGTTATATATATATATATATTTTGATAAATATTTTAATATACATATACTTCTTTAAACATATGTGTTGCTTCATCTTGAGTTGGATGATAAATCAACTCTATAGAACACTTCCTTTGATGATAGTGACACCACTTGCACCACCTAATACATGTATTCAATAATGAATGTCTTATCTCAATCTTGTGAATTAGAACAACCTAGAAAAAGATATGTTCAAGTTTACATGACAAATCCTTGCTATCGCATAATTCAGAGAGTTTTAACCTTAGTTCCATTACTTCGTCCTAACTATGAATTAAGCTACCGATTCACTCAAATCATATAATTTATAAGATATACTCATACTTGGTACATTATACTAACAATTTGAAGATCCCTAGATGCATTATGGAGAATTGACCAAGTGGCTTTACAATAAACTTGTGTCACACTTTATAAAGGAATCAACCAACACAAACAAAATAAATCAAATTTGATCACAAAAAAATGGTGTTTATGTTTTGAATTTAAAAATGATGTAAACTAATGAAATGTAAAACTCTTGATGAAGTATATTCCTGTAATTTAAAAAAAAATGTTTTGATATTTTTTTATAAATTTAAGAGAAAATTTTGAATTGCTGAAAATTTTAGGAAAAAGTGGTGTTGCGTTGGCATCTGGAAGAAAATAGAAAACAAATTTATTTTCCCCTGAATTTTTTTTCCTAAATAGAGAACCTCAAGATCTAGTGCATGGGATTTTTTATTTTTTATTTTTGATGTATATTTTCCTTGTAATAATGTGTTAAAGTCAAACATACTAGAATTTGGTAGTTTTCATTTGATGTCAACTATTGTCTATTTTTTTATCCTTTTCAAAAAAAATTATACCCTTTTGGAGAAGATTCTCTCCTCTAGTGAACCATATATTTTTCAATTTTTTTTAATATGCTTTAGTATTTTTTTAATTTCTAATCGACCTCATTTTTATTTCAATGACCGACTTGCATTATTTAAAAACTTGAATATTAAAAATAATCAATATATATATATATATATATATATATTCTTCACTTCAAGCTTTACAAAGGGGTATTTTTAGTTTTTTGAAAAAACAATCATTTTGATTGAAGAAATATCATGTTCAAGTGGAAATTTTTAGAAATTTCCAAAAAAGATGAAGTGGCTACCAACAAGGATGCCACATAGATAGTTTTTATTGAAATTATTTTCACCAAAACCATTTTAGTAAAAAAATTACATGCAAATTGTGTCAGATTTTAAATTGACAAAGGAAAAAAATATTATTTTATTGTTTGGGGAAAAAGGGTTTCACCCAAAAATTTATGTGCCACATAAAGGACACATAGTTTTAAGTAAAATAGTTTTGATGAAAACTATTTAGGTCAAAACTATTTCGCTTGAAACTATTTAGTTGGCCAAAAGTGTAATACAAGTTTATAATTTTACCTGACAAGGGTTAGATCAACTACAACAACTACTATATGGAGGTGTTGATATATCAATTATTCATTAGATCATCATCAGTACTATAGTTTTGGCAATCACACCAGGCGAATGAGACACACTTGCATGGGGATTTGATTCATACTATACAAGTGATGGAGGAGAAAGAGGTCATGTTCACCTAGGGGAAAAGAATGCTAGCACACCTATACTAGGATGTTGGATGATATATCCATTATGAAACATAGAGTCTTATCATATGCACACTCCTTCAGGTTTGAGCATTCAACCATATCACTTGCACATAACTTGTGGGATACCCCATAGAGGTAGCATGGACATATCATCGAGCATTCTATTATCCTCTAAAGAGACCATGGAATTATAGATCTATGTACTATAGTAGCACATCATATTTGCTAATTAGATGTTATGGACATGCTTTGGAGACCCTATAGGAATTTGTAACCTAGATAGGCCTATCACAATACCTTGCAAGGATACAGTGTGATTGCTTCTTTGTTGGTAGCTATGAGTACATTGTGATGCCATTTATTATGATCAAAAGACTAGATAGTTTAGTCACATTTAGGGGGTTCCCATCCCTTAAATGACCAATCTTAGGTTTACTTGCAATGACACCAAGCTATAGGACGTAGCTCATCCTAGCATGATAAACATCCCTTTGAGTGACTCGAATGATGAGGAGTGATTCATACATCTAGTTCTTGAGGTAGATGATATTATATCCAACACTACATACATTAGGTGGTGGGATGGCACACATTTAGATCCCATATTTCCTATAGATCATCCTACTAGTGATCTTGGGCCATGGCCATGACATCAAGAGATGTAGGTGTACATGATGATGAGGAGGAGTATGAGTAGTCAACTATAATAGTAGGCGGGGGTCTAGAGGAGTAGGAGGTGCCTAATTATGCCCCTAAGGAGACACATGTCTCATCCTTGTTTATTACAAGCACAACCTACTACACCCAAGATACCATGCATATAAAGTTTGGGGAGATGAGTAGAGTGATAGATACTATGCCCCAAGCCTCCAAAGAGAGTCAAAATATAGCCATAGTAGTAACTTGTATGGATCCCCATTAGTGGGTTGTCAATCCAAGTAATGTGATATGCTTTACTATTTTCACTTTATAGTCTATTGGATGCTATATTTGAATTTTTTGTATGATTTATATGATATCTAATTTTTATTTCATGTTTTTCTCATTTTGTAGTTGGTACCTGAGATTGGCTTGAATTTATGGGTTGAGTGATAGCAAAGATGGTCCCTGACATTCAGCTATGTCAACCATTATGGGTCAATTATAGGCCACCATAGAGTGTAGGGAATCAAACAAAGGTGTTTGAGTCTATAGCATGAATGAGAGTTATGCATGAGGAACTTAGAGATGCATATGAGGAGCTAAGAGAAGAGGGAGCTTGATCTCCCATCAATGATCAAATGTTAACATGTTTCTAAAGGAGCTTGATAGGGTATGAGCTAAGAGAGATCAGTTCAACAACACCATACAAAAATGGTTGAGGCTAATGTGGAGCTTAGAGATGAGCTCAAGGTTGTACTGGCATAAAGTAGTTCTAGGAGCTACTCATGATCTATAGTCTCATTCCAACCACAACCACCAAGCCTTGAGGATTTGGTAGCCATAGACCCATAGGATGATGGTATGATTCTTGTATGATAGATCACATTTTGTCAATGTGGTGACATGATGATCTATATGAATAGCATGATATATATATATATATATATATATATATAACCATTTTATTTGTTATGTATGAAGGGAACACAATCTACTAAGAGGGGGGGTGAATTTTTAGATCAAATCTATTTAAAATTCTTAACTATGTCACAATTATCAAAATATATTATTCTTCATAGCAAACCCCACATAATAAATTAAAATATAAAAGCATAAATCACACTAGTTAACACAAGATATATGTGGAAACCCAACATGGGAAAAAGTAAGGTGAGAATATAGCTGCTTGGATCTACTATCCAAATCCAACCTCGTAATGCAAAAATATACAAGTGAAATTTACACATTTAAGTAGGCACCAATCTACCAAAGACACCAGTCCCCTATTGTGTTTGTAGGCACCAACCTACTAGAGACACCAATCCCTAGTTGAAATAATACAAGTAGAACACCAGTCCTATTGGAATATAGCGATAATTCTTGTAGACCTTCTATGTAATACATGTACACATGCTAGAGTCACAAGTGACACTCTTCCTTACTACATATAATCTTCTAATACTGGTGCACACATAAATGTAACTCCTTTTATCTTCACCACCTTCTCTTCAATTTGCATTAGCAACCAAATCTTCTTCACACAAGTGTAATTCTAATTCATGTAGACACAAACACACTCACAAATACAATGCATATGAACATTTGAAATATATAAATGACATTACATTAACAGTCATCTATGTTGGCTAGGGATCCACAAATAGCTAGGATAACATAAGGTAGACCTAAATTCAATTTACATGAAACATGTAGTAGGTTGACTGTCCAAAAAAATAAAAAATCTGCCAAAATAACATGATACCTTGCACTACCATAGGAACCTTAAGCAGGTCCTATCTCAACATGACATGTAAGGTTTGAATTCAACACACTACGAGCTATTACGACACATGCCTTGAACTCCAATTGGTCGACAAATAAACAAAAAGAACCTTCTGTCACTTCAATATTTTTGCATGCTGAACATATCCTATGGAAACTCAGGAATCTGATAGAACTAGTGTAGAAATACTCTCCTCTAAAAATACAAAGAAAAACTACATTTCTAAAAGAATTGTTGATCATAATTGTATTGTCAGAGAAATATCTCTACCCTAGGAACATAACTGTAACATGTTGATATAGACTTTTGCACCATCATTATCATAGAGAATAGATGCAAGCATGATATTGCAAGAATACATCATTCATACACACACTCCTAAACAACTAATAATGTATACTTCTTGATTTTGCATCCTGACAATAAAATTACCAAAATAGAACAAACTACACTTCTAACATCAATGACATTATTGAAAACCTTTGGCAACAGTCATTGGCATCAATAAAAGCCTATGTTCAACAATCTCCCCCTTTATCATTAATGGAACATTACAAAATATTGGGCCACCATTTAACCAACCAACTACACATGAAGATATTAATCCCCCTGAGTATGATTTCTACCCCTTGGAAGATGTTAGCATTTTGAGTTCATTCTCTCCCCTTTTGACATCAATGGAAAAGGTGAACAATATTTACAAACACATCCTTCAAGATGATGAGGTAAAAATAACCTCATCATGATAACATAATAAAACCCTTCCTCATATATACAAAATACTTATTCTCAGTCAATTAATTAAACTTTAGGCATAATAATTGCTTATCTTTTGAGAAAAATAGTACAAACTTTATTTCTTGTGATTTATTGATGTATCTTTCCAAAGCATATTTAATGGGTAGTCTTAAGTGTTTTGTAGGATAATAATTGGTCATCATACAACAGTCAAAATCTTTAAACCAAGATGAGCTCCAGAATAGATTAAAGACATGCGTTGGGAACATGCTGTAGAACTTTAGGACGATGGACCGAAATCATAGTTTCTTTTAATTAAATTTCTGTTATGTTTTAAAGTTTAAAGGCTTCATGGCTCAACTTGAGCCTCTTTAATATTTATGTAATGGGAATTTAAAGACATAAAGTTTGTTTAAAATCTATTACAAAAATTTTCAATGGTAATCTAAACCATCTGAAATATAGGATTTAGTTAGAAGCTTTTTATAAATATGTAATTTCTAGAAGTTAAAAAAAGGCAGAATAGTACTGTTATGTTGTCAACATACTTTCTAAATATATATATGAATAAAGAAACTATTGCATATCAATCTCCAAGTTGTTGAAATTATGGATGAAGATTACTTTTAATGGAATAGCTTCCGATTACATTGTGCATGTGACCTGAGAATGCAGGAACCCGCGAGTTGGCCATTCAAGGGATGATAGATTAAATGGATGAGTACTTTCCTTTAAAAGAATTCTGTCATTCTTATTGGATGGATAATAATTATGAGTGTAGTCATTTTTCATGTTAATTCTATAGATAGTAATTAAGTCTGTCATCTTAGAGTCTAAAGTTCTGGAGCACTAGTTGTCTTTCATTTCCATAGTTACTTTTTGTTAATTGTTAAAATTGTTACTATTGTTAATTAGATGTTCCATGGATTTTTTACAAGGTTTTCTACTTATGTAGTTTACATGCTTCTTAGTTTAGTTTTTTTTTGTGGTTTCTAGTTTAGTTATCATGTTTTCTAGATTAATTATCTTATGCTTTCTAGTTTAAATACTTTCCAGCTTTTTAGATAAATAATTTTCTAGTTAACTAGTTAAATGGCCTTAGGTTAAAATTAATTTTAGTTGCTCTAAAAATATAGAAAATCTAAGAGAGATAGTCAAGTCACCTTCTATTGAAAATAGCCTTGGACATTGCCTGGTCAATATATTGATGTTTTATCTTTTAAAGTAATGGAACCTAATGACAACCTATCACAAGACATAGGACAATAATATCAAATGTAAAGAAATGCAGAGCATTTCTCTAAACTTCCTTGACTGCAACAATATATCTTTCATTATGTTGATTCTAAAAACTCTTGTGATAACTTATATGACCTAAAAATAGGAATTGGCATGCCTCATACTTGACTTAGAAAAGATGTCAAACCACAAAACCAAATATGAAATCATGGAGAAATATAGAGCATTTCCCATAACTCCTTCAGTATGACTCCCCCCTGAGTCCATACTATCTTGCTTTTGAAAATCATTATGTAAGATCACCAAGCCTTCTTGTGGTAGGGATACCAAAATCCCCCTCAACCTATGCTTCCTCTTGATTCAAGAGGAGGGAGAAAGAAATCCTAGCTTCTGTAGGATAAACCCAAATATCTCCTTAGGAAGTGGTTTTGTGAATATATCTGCTACTTTCTCCTTTTTCTCAACATACTCCAACTTTACATCCATTTTTCCAAACTTCTCCCATAGAAACTTACACTTTATTTCAATACATTTTGTCCTTGAATGCACTACTTGATTATTTTAAATGCTTATGGCATTAATTTTATCACAAATAATGGAGACAGGTCCATCAAACTAAATCTTCATCTCCTTCAAATTCTAATTCATCCGCAATAATTGAGTGCAACATGATGCTGCAACAATGTATTCTACTTTTACTGTAGATAAATATAATTTTTCTTGTTTCTTGCTCAACTAGGACACCAAACTATCACTAAGAATTAATGATCCACCACTTTTGCTCTTTTGGTCATCAATTGCAACCTGAAATCTAGCAACCATTTCAATTACCTACATTATATTTGGTCTAGATTCTATCACATACAAAAAAATACCAATCATGGATGTATATAAGGTTTGGTATGTCAGAGAAGATTCATCATCTTTAATCAGCTTGCATCTTATAACCATAGGTGTTACCACCAATTTATAATCCTCCATCCCGAACTTACTTAGCATCTCCTTTTTGTACTTGTTTTGAGAAATGAAAATACCTTTTTTTGATAGAGTAATTTGTAACCCAAGAAAGAATAATAATTCATCTAGTATAGACATTTCAAATTCATTTCAAATTACCTTCTAAAACTCCTTGCACATGTCATCACTAGTGCCAACAAAAATAATATCATCTACATAGACCACAACTATTAGTAGTTGATCACCTTCTATTTTTTATGTATAGATTACTATCTACACTTCCTCTCTTGAACCCTTGCTACTACAAGTATCCATCCAACCTTGAATACAAAGCTCTAGGAACTTGTTTAAGTCCATATAAATCCTTCTTCAATATATAAACATAATCTAGATTATCAAAACATTGAAACCCTTCTGGTTGTTCAATGTAGACTTCTTCTAGTTTTCGATTCAAAAATGTTGACTTTACATCTACCAGCTATACATTGAAATTATTGAATGATGAAATAGCTAAAAAATCCTAATTTCTTACATTCTTATTACTAGAGCAAATGTCTCTTCAAAATCTATGCCTTTAACCTGAGGATACCCTTTACCCACAAGTCTAGCGTTGTTCTAGATCACGTCACCTTCATTTATCTTGTTTATGAAAACCCACTTAGTTCCAATCACATTCTTTCCTTTCGGTCTTGGGAAAATTTCCCATGTTTAATTCTTCTTGATCTGATTCAACTCTTCCTCCATAGCATCTATCTAGCCTTTCCATTTTCTTACTTCTTAATAGGACTTAGGTTCTATCTTTTACAGTAATGCAAAGTGTACTTGCTCATTTTCCATCTCAATTATCCTCTGGGTTTGAACCCCACTATCTTTATCTCCTATAATTTGGTCTTTAAAATGATTCTTCTTAACATACTTTGTTGGAATTTTTGTAACAAATTTTGAATCTTCAATACTTTTGTGAATTTACTCTTCATCATTTTCTACTTCTAAAACACTAATAGATTGAATTTTTTCATCAACTCTCACATTTGCACTTTCTACAATCCTCTTCAACCTTTTTCAACATAATGTTTTCATTGATGTCAAAGGGGAGATCATTGGATGTCATTCAACTCAATGGATAAGTTTCTGGAAGAGTTGGTGAAGTATGATGGAGAGAAGGGCATGGTTTTCAAATGTTGCAAAGTTGCTCAAAAGATGTGAAGTTATCATAAAATATTGTCATATTTTTGCAAAGGTCACTTTTAGAAGTCGAAGGAGAAAATAAAGGCCAAATTTGACATGGATTTTTTGAGACCTTTCTAGTGATGTGTTTTGTAGATCTAGAGTACATATGTTGAGATCAAAATTAATTTAATTCTCCTCTCTTGTTAGATTAGGGTTTGGTAGATAAACCCTAAGTGTTGCAGTCATGGCATTAGAATTTATATTTGTTCATTGATTGGATGATGGTGATTGCAGGTTACTTAAGTCATAACTTAAGAATTTTGTGTCATAGGGGTGATTGTCCCCTTGCCCTAGTATTTACTAGCTTTGTGGGGAGTTGTAGATAATATTTTTCTAAGTTCAAAGGCTTGTTGATATTTTTAGTGGTTCTCAAAACCTTTTCGGTCCCCACCTTGGTGGTTATAACTCATTAATTCTACCCAAGGTTGAAGTTAAGTTCATCAACATTTTACAAAGGTTATAAAACCTTTGTTGGTCATTAAAGTGGTTTTTATAACTTGTGTGTGTTCTGCCCCTAAAAGGTTGTCGATATTTCACAATGTTTTGAAACCTTCATCCGCTACTAAAAACGTTAGAAGAACTCCTCATTCTACCAATGGGTACGTGTCAAGTGTTGGTTACATCACACTATGTATTCACATCACATATTCATTCTTCATAGGGTGTATAATTTGGTGATGTGAGATGAAGATAATAAATGGCTAAGAATAAATGGAGGAGATCTAATGATTAGCTCATCGTTGCTTCACATTATTTTTGTGAAGCAAAAGGGAGTGAAGTGATTTGTGATATATGATATGGGAAGGAAGTGGATGGTGACATCCGCTTGGATAAATGACAGTTCAAGGACGCATCACAGAATGTTAATACATTGCATTTAGCATTTTTTAGGTTATAAAGCTATTTGTGATATGTGGTGGGTAAAGTTCAGTGGAGTTTGATGTATGCATGGACATGTGGCGATAGATGATTTTATCACTTCATTTATTCACATAACTATTGTGAATAATATAACACCAAGTGAAATTTAATAAGAAAAGGTTTGCAAAAAAGGAACCGGTGGGTCCCCTCTTTATAAGAGCGATGGAGAGATAAGGTGGAAATGTGATCGTTAAGGTATGTGGAAAATTTGTATTGCATTGCAACATTCCCTTACATCAAGATTTATATTATTTACATGTAAAAAAAAATATGGTAGGCAAAGTGAATGTGATGGCAATCCAATGATAGAGGTTAAGAGATGAAGATTGTATGGTGATCGTACTTCGTCCTCACATTGCAAAAATAGAGTTTGATGCCCTAAGTGAAGTTGTGATAGGCTATATGGACACGATGGAGATCTATGGTGTCAATTCAAAAAAATTTAATCAAATGGTTATGTTTTAAAGATATCAAGGATAAAGGAGATCAATTGGATCATGGCATGAAGACAACAGATCAATGGCCCAAGTTTAAAGTTGAAGATCTAAAATGGATATGACAGTATGAATGAGGGTTCCGATTAGTAGTTGACACAAAGCATGAAATTATTTTTTTCAACTACTCTAGTGACCAATTTGATTGGCGATATGATATACAGAGTAGCGACACAAACTATAAAGGTGATTGAAATCAAGACCAAATCGATCATACAAATATATTACATTAAATGCATATCTTGTTTAGGGTTTTATAGGTTGCCAAGTTTAGTAAGTTTATCAGATCTATACAAATGCTATGTGGCCTGATGTACATGAAGCTTGCTAAAGAAGATAACGTGTGAGAAATCCCTAGCAAAAGTTTCCAAAATGTTGTAATATGTTTTACATATTCACATTAAGTTTAGGGACCTTTTAAATTAAATGGAATTAATGGTGCCTTATTTAGGGTGTTCTAAAGTGTATCTTTGCACTTTCACACTAATCTAGGGCTTTATTAATTAATTGAGGTTAATTTTCCTTAATTGGCCCCTTTAATTCAAATCCAAGTATAATTAAATGTAAATTATGAGGGATAAAACCCAACATTCATAAATGATATTACATAGAACTTAATTTTACAAGGTGTGTGTCTTAGGTTAGTGACCAAGGACCCATTCACCACATGGTGAATGGGTTCTCACTAGGTCCTAGGACCCTATTTTCACATGAAATTTCATATTTTCCTAAGTGTGTCCTAGTTAAGTGAGCTAGGACCCATTCACCACATGGTGAATGGGTCCTCACTTAGATGTAGGACCCCTCTTTGAAATATGTTTTTTGGTTGTAATTTAATGATTTTAAATCCAAGATCTGGTGTTGGCATGTGATATTTGAATTTCAAGAATTAATCTTAAGTTATCTATAAATATAAGGTTATTTTCATTATGTTTCAACTAGACTTTTTATAAGATCAAGCATTCATATTCAAGAAGCAAGCAATATTGAAGTCTTGGAGTAGCATTATAGTGTTTTTTCAGATCTTCAAGCTCATTTTGTTGTCAACTATCAAGCATTATTAAAGAAGTGATGATAAATTCCTATGGAGAATCATGATGGATTCTAGGTTTTGGGATAAGAACCATGAGATTCAACCAAGCCTAATGACTTGTTTCCTAAGTGATTCCATCTTCTATATGATCATTCTATTTTTAGCGTAAAGAGAGGTGTACCATTTTTTTTTACACTTTGGTTCATTCCCCCCTTTTCCATCTTTTCATTATGGTGAACCCAACCCTTTGAGCATTGTAGTTTTCTAATTTTAGAGTCCTTTCAACCCTAGATCTTAATTTTGAAATAGTTTGCATTAGATTTGTAGTAGTTGCATTGTGTTTAGGGTTATTTCATCTTTAATTAGTAAACATTGCATTTAAGATAAATTTGCATGTTTTCATTGCTCAAAGTCACAAAAAAATTAGAAAAATTACATTAGATCTGAGTTTGTTTTGCATAGTGTTAACATTGAAACCATCATTCAATCATCTAGATTCATATTGCACATTAAATTTAGTCACATTATTCATCATTCAACCTTAGTTAACATTGCATTTAGTGACCTAAAATCTAGAAAATCTATTATAGAAATGTTTGTTATAGATTTGAAACAACAAACACATAGGATAAACTCAAAAAAACAAAAGTCAAATTTAGAAAACCCTAATCTAGGACCCATTCGCCATAGGGTGAATGAGTATTTGTAGAGATTTTAGTAGCAAAAATTATGAGTGGTTTTTAGTCCCTTGTTTGTATTTTTATTTCTGTTATCATATTTGAGAAGTAGTTTTTATTTTTGTATTTAATTTATTATTAATTTAGTTATATTTTTCAACATTAGGAAAATAACTTCTTACATATTTCAGTTAAAAGTAGCATTAGATCTCTACATTTTTCTTTCATTTCCACCATTATTGCATCATTACATACATTAGTTTACTTTTTGCAATCATTAGAAAATAAAAATAAAAAAGAAAAACATCAAAAACATCAACAAAGACCCTTGAAGAAAGCATAGTTATTTGATTATGTCAAATCTCTTTTTCAAAGTTAACCTATCCCTCAAGACCTTTAATATAGATGAATTTGACATGTTAGATGAAGCCCTTGAGGAATTCATCTCGCAAGTATCATCCATTAAGGCTTGTCATGACAAACTAAAACACAAAGATGTTAATTCAATCACACTTCAACTTATCATTTACCCTCCCTTCCAAAATCCTCAAGTTCAAAACAAACCCATGCTCATCCTAGAACCACCTAAAAATAAGCCTTCATTTGATGATAACAATGCTTCACAAAAAATGGGTTACAATACCGTCACTCACACATATAATACAAGGAAAAATAGGCAACAACAAACAAATCCTACTTAATTACCTTTTCCTCAACCTATCTTGACTAGCACTCCTCGGTTACCCTAGATTAGTGGAAAGAAATATGATCTTGTTGAACAACTTAAAAATACACCTGCTAAGATATCCCTATGGGATCTTATTCAAGCTTCACCAAATTACCATAGTATGCTTCAAATAGCCTTGCAACAAGTTATAGTTCCTCCTAATACAAATTCAAACAATGTGGTAGCACTAGTTCAAGGAATAAATGAGGTTAATTTAGTTATTGATTTTTACCAAAGAGAGTTACCCTCCTTGAAAGTTAAAAAACAACATGATGCATTCATGATAATAACCTATGTTAATCAAATCGTGATAAAGCAAACCCTTGTTGACAATGGTTTGACCTTTAATGTGTGTAACTTGTGAGCCTTTTGGAAAAGATTCATATGGATAAGAGTGACATTTTCCCCGATTCTTTGTCTATCTGTGGATTGGATAATATAGGAAAATAACTACTTGGAGTCATCATATTACCTATTAAAGTTGGGAAAGTAACATTAAAAACTCTAGTCCATGTTATGCCTCATGATCTTTCTTATAATCTCCTCTTGGGAGACCATGGATTCATGAAATTAATGGAGTGCCATGTACCCTTCCCCATGTAATTAAGTACGCCTATAACAATAAAGTTTACACACTCAAATTTGATCCTAAACCTGAAAGTTATTTGATTGCTGAGAAAGAAGGACGCGATCCTTTGAAAGCATGAAATATACTACAAAAAAGGAAGTTACGAAGGAAGAATAACATGAGAAGAACATTGATGAAGTTACTAAGCTGTTAGAAGATGATTGGGGTTTCTTAGGTTTCACATCAAAACTCATGAGAGAACACAAAATTACAACAAAATAAATTGAAAAAAAAAACCAATGGTAATGTCAACGTAGAATTCACAAGCACCTACTTCATCTACTCTAGAAGAAGACACAAGCTATACAATGAAATTTGATGAAATAGATTACCAACAACTGCCAAACCCAAAAGATTTGGATAAACTTTATGGAAGAGGTTATGAGCTCATAAAACAACCTGGTTATAGTGGAAAAGGATGTGGAAGGAAAGAACAAGCATCTATGTTCCTATAGAGCCTAACACATAAGAAATAAAAAGTGGTTTGGGATATTGTTCTTCTAAAATAATGCAAGCAATGAAAAGACCCTCACTCAACATCAACATCGTCAGGTGTAACTCAGCTAAATAAACTCTCACTTTGAAGCATCCTAAATTGATTGATACAACTTGTGAATAATATTTGGAATACTTTGAAGATGATGAATCTTTGAAAGAAATGTTAATATTTTATGATAAGTCATGTATTACTCCTAAAAAGAATCAGGTAACATGTGCTATGGTTAGTACTAAACAAATGGATGAAGAGAAAGAAATTAACGAGGGTGACACTGCCAAAGAAGAATATAATCCTAAAATTTTGAAACAAAATGCACTTCCTTTGGGAGATATAATCAACATACTGATGAATACAACTAATGAAGAAAGAGTGATTCAAATAGGAAAGTTCCTTGATGTAGATGAACAAGAAGATCATGCAACATTAATTCATGAATTTCATGAACTTTTTGCTTGGACTTATTTGGACATGTCGGGTGTAGATGCTAAGATAGTGACACACAACATAGTTTTTGAAGAAGATGCTAAACCGTTAAGACAAAAGATACAAAAGATGAATCCTAAGATAGATTTATTGTTTAAGTATGAGACTGAAAAACTTATTGAAGCTGGTTTTATATGTCCTATTAATTATTCTCCTTGGATCTCAAATATTGTTGCATTGACAAAACCTGATAATCGTATTAGGATGTGTACAAACTTTCATGATTTAAATAAAGAATCTTTAAAAGATGACTTCCCCCTTCCTAATATGCTTTTTTTTTGTTCATGGATGGATTTTATGGATATAATCATATCTTTATCAACACTCAAGATCAATGCAAGAAAAAAATTACTATAGCTTGGGGAACATTTTGCTAGGTAGTTATGCCTTTTGGATTAAAGAATGCAGGAACAACATATCAAAGAGATATGACATTGATAATTCATGATTACATACACAATATTTTTGAATATTATCTTGATGATATTCTAGCCAAATCTTTAAATCAATAAGATAACGTGAATATCCTTCATAAAATATTTGAAAGAATGCAAAAATATAACATGAGATTGAATTAAAAAAAAAGTGTATCTTTGGTGTAGATAGTGGAGATTTTTTTAGGTTTTATAGTATCTCACAAAGGCATCGAGGTGGACAAAAATAAAATTGATGCTATCACTAACATTCCACCTCCTCAAAAAATTTCTCAATTGCATACTCTAAAAGGAATAATTCAAGTTATCCATCGTTTTGTAGCATCGTTAGTGGACAAAACATTACCCTTTACACAAATCCTTAAGAAAGAGGTTTAGTTTAATTGGAATGAGGATTGTAAATAAGCCTTTGAGAGTTTGAAATATTATATTGATACACCACCTATTTATAACCCACTATGCAAGACAAACCATTTATCCTTTATACAACAACATCAACCCATGCTCTCGCAATATTGTTGGCTTAACAAGACGAAAATGGTAGACGAAAATGGTAGACGAAAATGGTAGAGAACATCCTACTTATACATTAGTAGAACCCTGATTGATTATGAGACACGATATACAACAATAGAAAAATAGTGTTTATCTCTCATATTTTCTACTAGTAAATTTAGAAATTACTTATTGACTGAAGAAATCCATGCAATAAAAAAATTTGATCCTTTAAAACACCTTTTCGCTAAAACAGATTTATCGGACTCTTAGCTAAGTGGGTTATTTTGTTAACTAATTTTGATCTTAAATTTGTCTCTCAAAAGGCAATCAAAGGACAAGCCTTGACTGACCAATCAACTAATGCTCCCTCTCCCCTAGCGTTACCCAGTATAGACTCATTCCCTAATGAGAATGTGCTGACTATTCAAAAACAAAACAAAACATGGGAATTGTACTTTGATAGTTCTAAGTGTTGAACTGGATTTGGGGAAAGGGTTATACTAATTCGTCCTTTAGGTAATCCTATTCCCTTATCTTTCAGCTTAAACTTCCTATGTGCGAATAACACTACAAAATATGAAGCTTTAACATATGGTATACATGCAACATTAGCATTAGATGTCAAACATATTTCTATATTTGGTGATTCCCTCCTAGTTATTAAACAAATAAATTCATATCAAGCAAAGCATGACAAGATCGTTTGATATAGATACCTTACAATGAAATTATTAGATAAATTTGAATCATATACGATCTAAAACACATTGCGAAAGGATAATCAACATGTAGATGTAATGGCAAGTGTCTCTTCCCTTGAGTCTCTTGAAGATCCTTTTGTTGATTTTAGGTTTATAGTCCAAATGATCCCTAAACCATCGATAGATGATAAAAGAAAAGAAGTGTTATTAACCAACATTGAAAACTCCAAAAAATGGTGCACAATGATATTCAATTATTTAAAGGAAGGTACCTTTCTTGAGCCTACAACTAAGAACACTCGAGCTCGTCTTCAAAAACATGCATCTAAGTACAAAATCCTTGCAAAATTTTTATATAAAAGATAATTTAATGGTATTTTACTTAGATGTAATAAACAATCTGAAATACCTATAGCACTTGAAGAAGCTCATGCAAGTGCTTGTGGGGAGCATTTTGGAGGAAGATCATTAGTTCAAAAATTGGTTCGTATAGGGTATTATTGGAGACACATGGAACAAGATTATTTTGCATACGTCAAGAAATGTAATGAATTTCAAGAACACAACAATTTTATTCATGCTCCTACTTCCAAGTTTCATGCCCAAGTTCCTATTTGGCCATCCTCGGTTTGGGCTTTGGATCTTATTGGAAAGATATCACCACCTTCTTCCATTGGACATGCGTTTATCATTACTACAATCGATTACTTTACAAAATGGGTAGAATCTATCCCTCTCCATTCTATGATAGTTGATGCAATATGTCATTTCATATTGGAACACATTATTGATTTTGGTCTTCCTTTTGCATTGATTTCAAATAATGAAACTCCATTTAAGAACAATGATATGATATTATTAGAATCCTTTAATATTCAACATTTCTTTTTGATGCCATATCATCCACAATCAAATGGAAAAGTGGAATCGACTAATAAGACTCTTGAAAAAATTCTACAAAAAATAGTAAGTAAACATAACAAAGATTGGCATACTCAACTAACCTATGTGTTGTGGGCTTACCATACAAGCATTAAAACACCTACTAGAAAAACTCCTTATAACCTTGTTTATGGTGCTGAAGCAATAATACCCTTGGAGTTAGAGATTCCTTCATTATGAATTACCCTTAAAGGGCTTATTAATGATAGTACTTATAAAGAGCAATAATTGCATCAATTTGAAATGCTTGATGAACAACGTATCAACGCTCTCGAGCATCTCCAAGATTATTCCAAAAAAATGCAACTTGTTTATAATGATAATGTCATCCCTAATGTATTTAATAAAGGTGACTTGGTGTTATATGAAAATCAACATAATGTCAATGCTCTTCTGAATGAAAAAGGAAAATTCAGCCCTAATTAGTTAGGACCTTATGCCATTAAAGAAAACTATGGGTTTGGAGCCTATACATTAATGGAAATGGATGGTATAGACATTAAAAACCTATTAATGCCACACATTTACATTAGTGTTACTATTAATTCCCCATTTTCATTTCGACTTCATCCACTCGCTCTCCACCCACTTGGCCATTGTCTATAGTGTTAGTGGAGGAATTTTTATCGGGGATGATAGCATGGTGCACTATCATCCTGACAGGATTCCTTCCTCTGGAATCTATAAAGCGTTACACTTCTCCATTAGTGATGAAGAGTAATTCCCCTGTGCACTTGATTGAACTCTAATGGCTCTTTTAGGTTGCTATTCACTTCAAAAAAAATCATTCTTCATTCAATTGGGTGTTCTTCATAATTCTTCACACTTCTACACACTTTGGCTTGATGCTACTGAATTATCTACACACTTCTTGATGACACTTCACCTCTTTTTTCACTTCTGCCACCATTGGAGCTGTGACTTGGTGTCTTGTGAGACTGTTTCTTGATTTTTGCGGTAACGTCGACTTTTCCAAGCTTGCATCTTCCTCTACGTGCTTGAGGGAACCTTGATTGAGAAGGTGATATTGTTTCATTTCTCCATTTTCATAGCATTGTCATTTGATTTACGTAGCATAGTGTTGTTTCCATTTCTTGGTATTTCTTCCATTACTTTCTTTATCATATTTTCTATCTCATGGCTATTCTAGTTGTCTTTGGAGGTGGGAACACTAAAATAGGGGTTTGACTATGTGTAGGTACATTTCAAAGTGAAGATATCAACAACATCAACACGTAGGTGGGAGGTATGCTCTTCTTACCTCCTTTGTCATTTTCATAATTAGACTAGATATTAGTTTCTTTCATTCTATACTATTATTTTATTCATTTATTTGTGTTACTGCATTAAACTTTCTTAGTTAAGTAGTTAGCTCATTTCCCAAGGTTTTACATCGTATTTTATACCTTTTATCTGTATGGATGCTAGAACACCACACTGTCATCCCTGTTTTGCACTACTATCCTCTAGTAGAGAGCTATCTGAGGTATGGTCTAAAGTCTAGAAATATGCTCTCTTAACCCCCTCAAACTCTCAGGTTAGTAGAAAGATAGTAGTACTAAGAGTGCTCTTCTTTCTCTACCTCAAATGTCTTACAAATTCCCTAAAAATTTCATCTAGCTTGAGGTAGATCATGGCAAATAATCATTCTAGATGCTCCTGTGACCTAGGGTTTTGAGCTTTTGGTCCCCCTCCTCTACATTTTGGTGAACCTAAAATTAACCGTTTTGGTTCCATTTGGTAGTGCTAAAGACCCTTCCCTCAAATTCTAGGATTGTTGTGGGTGTGAGTGTTGTAAGGTACCTAGCCTTGCAACCCAACCTACAACCCATAGTGGCATAGATAGGAGGATTCCTAAGTGTTACAAAGTGAAACCTTTAGTGGGTCACCATCTAATTGTGAAACCCTTGGGGGCTCCTACAAATTTTTTGTCTCGTGTACGTAAAGATGGCTTCCTTCCTACATCTACCCATCCCATCTACGTAACCTACGAGCGGATCGCCTGCTATAACATTTAGCTCACAAGATTTGCCGATGAACTCTAATAGAGAACCATCCCCTTTTTACATCCCTACACGTATCAATGGGAATACCATAACCCGTGTTCTTGTTGACCCTACATGCCAGGTGAATGTCATTACAGAGGAAATCATGTTGATAAATTTTTTACAAGAGGATGGATATGATGAGTCTAGAAGCACTATACGTACACACAATGGGAAATTTTCCCCTCTCATCGGTTCTATCACCTTGTTAGTCCTAGTTGGACCCAGGACTATGAATGCACTCTTTGATATCATCTCGGGGTTTGAATTGTTCAAAGTGAAACTAGGCATCCCCTGGCTATTTTCCATGAATTTAGTTCCCTCTGTAATCCATAAGTGCTTTAAGTTTTCCCATGAAGGTTTTGTGCATGTAGTCCACTACACTAGTTAAAAATCGATGATTGTGTGTAGGAGCTACTCACTTGATCACTTCTGGCGTACCCCTGTTGGTCTGTTCCCTCCCAAGATGGACCTCTTGTATTGAACTTATGTGAAATACAAGAGTGGGGGTATAATTCTAAAGGTGAGATACCCTCCTTCTCCCTATGCCATTTTACATAGAGCTTGCATGATGGCAGAACGTGAGGTGTCCTTGGTTTCTCAAAAAAGGAAAGAAGATAAGTCTACCCAAGGCTCCCCTTCTTCTTCCACTATTTTTCCTACTACTTCCTCTCACCGTAAAATAACATAATTGACTTTTTCTCCTATGCATTTTCTGGGGAGTCTGATGGTGCCTTCTTGGCACAAGCCCAAGTGTTAGGCATCTAAACTTCTTGTCTTACCCACGGTGCCTTGAATGATTTTATATGGTAAGGGGAGGGGTCCCTATGGAGTGTCTTCTATGCCTCAACCTCTTTGGCCTTCTACTACTCATACCTCTAAGGTAGTGAATGGGAAGAGGCCCACCAATGAGGTGCTTGAGCTTTCTCCCCCTTGCTATTATTGCATCATCTTCTCCATCTCTTCCTATTATTATCATCCAGGAGTTCCTCCCTCTACTTAATAAACCATGATGGATACTCTGATGGCTGACCAAGAGTCTTCTATTCCTTCTTATTCCATGAACTCTAGCTCCTGGAGCCATATAAACTACCTTGTGTGTGAGTGCAAGCATTAGAGGAAGGCCCTTGTCACTGAGTAGCGCACCTTGCAGAAGAAGGAAGAAGATCCAATAGCTCTCGCTTTAGAACCTTCTATTGTGTCCTCATCCTCTACCTTTCTTCTTTAGTTCCCTCCACCTCAATTTTTCTTTTGGCTCCCCTTATGAGCAGGAACGATCCTCACCCGAAGAGGGTGCAAGTATTCATTGCTCCTTCAACCGAGCCTCCCCTTCTAATGTCCCTTTCAAACATCCTACCCTTTTTCAAATTGGTGGACATGTAGAATACCTCAGTTGTGCCTGCTACATTTGTCTCCTCTTCCTCCTTGCCCTTTGCTTCATCTATGGGGATCCTACATCCCTTGATGAAGCAAAAAATGGAGGATGATCCCACTTGCAATGAGTATCAAAATAAGGGTTCTCCTTCTTTAGAGGGATTTCTACATTGTCTTATATTTTCCTAGTGATGATAGAAGCCCCAAAATACCTGAAGTTCGTCACTGCTCTTGAATCTTTCGGTGAGACTAGCAATGGATCTCAAACACCGCCTCCATCACCCATTGAGTTGATACATGACACTCCTATAAAGTTCATGTTCAAATCTATAGACGATGTCTCAACCCTATCGATGATCTTTGTGAGATCGCTGGCATTCACCTCACATGAATTGGGTAGAGAGGACCTCGAGGGGCCTTATTCATTGGCTCTTGTTGTAGGAGAGTTAGCTGGTACCCCCTTGATATTCCACCCTTGTAGGCTCATTTTCCCTCCCCTTATGATTTTCTAGATTGGGAAAATGATGACCTCTTGATTGATGAAGACTAGGGGGCACCTTTTCTTTACTTGTAGATTAGATTGTGTGTGTGTGAATTGTGTTCCCTCATGCTTGTTTTATATGTTCCTGGATGACCCTTGTCACCCTCATAGGTGCTTGGATACAAAATTTTTTTTTATCATGAAAATTCTTCTATATGTCACATCATTCTTCTCTTTGTTGTACCTTTGATTTTCAACAATTGGGGATGATGCAAAGTGTTGGGGGAATTTAGGCCTCACTTCTATGTTGACCTAATTTTTTATTTTCATTTTGTTTTCATGTACCTTCTTCACATGGTCTAATATAGTAGGGGGTTGATGCCAGTTCATTTACATATTATTATATCTATTTATCTATATTTATGAGTAGCTTTGACCATAAAATATCATATCTCCCAGGCTCTCATTCGTCATGTCCTTGTTTTTCCTTTCTCTTCTTTGCTTACTTTGTGATGTTGTGGTGCTCATGTATTGTCCCTCAGTGTGTTAAAACATTACCACAGTTGCATCTCACCATGTTTTGCGGGCCACAACATCACTTTTATTCTTTCTTTTCTCTCCTTAATATGTCACATGATTTTGTGTTTGGCATGCATGATCCTAAGGGGGGCTATCATACCACTTTGATATTTGAAAGATGCATTCGGTGGCCAATGAATCTCTTCATGAAAATATCTATTTTCAAAAATTACATTCCTCAACACGAATTCCTAGGTGAATTTTTCTTTCATATCAGATTCATAAGATATAATATGTACTTTCCCTTGCAAGGGAATATTCTTTCTTTCAAATTCCTTGATGAAAGGAATCTTTCAGAAGGAATCCTTGATGCTAGAATCATTGGAAAAAAATTCTATCCCTTTTCAAAAATTCTATTTCACTTTCAAACTAAGCACCCCTTGAGTGGACCCCTTTTCTTTTGAAGGGTTACTGAGGGACACCTTTGAAAGGTTTTCCTTTAATTATTGAATTTTTGTGTGATTGTCTTCTTGTCTACTTGCGTGGCTTCTTTTTTTTATCTAACATGTTTTGTCTATGGGTTAACATGTTGCTTATAGGTGTGCCTATGAAGGTTCTTTTCAATCGAACTTGCAATCTCGAGTACCTGTAAGTTCCCATCACACTCTACGAAGCCTCTCTCACATATATCTTCCTTTAGGACCAAGCACCTAGGGATGCCTCCTTTGCAAGTTCGAGGATCTGTGAAGCACTCACATCTTGCAAGATCTCTTTGTTCAAATTTGTAGCTCTGAGTACCTACAAAGCATTTTGTTCACCATCCATAGGTCTACAGATTTATGACACATGTTTGTTCAACTCTCCTTGGGTCCGAGTACCTGTGGAGCTAACTTCTCTTCCTTTGCTTTTGGGTGGGTCAAATTACGATCTACTTCCTTGACATTTCAAGTATACATTTCTGAACTCTTTGGATCTACTTTACCTCGCATCAAGTAGCACATATGCTCGCTAAAGTGGGGGAAAAATGTAATGGAGTGAATTTTCACCCCTTGCAAATTCCCCATTTGCATCCCCTCACCTTAGAAAAATTAAATCTGATAATGCATTTCCATTTCATCCACTGTCTCTCCACCGACTTAGTGATTGTTTGTAGTGTAGATGGGGGAATTTTTTTCGAGGACGCTAGCACGGTGCATGGATGTTTGCGTGGCGCATTTTCATCCTCATAGGATTCTCACCTTTGGAATAGATAGAGGTGTTACACTTCTCTAATTGTGATTAAGAGTAATGCCCCTATGCCCTTGACCGACCTCAAATGGATTTTTTGGGCTGCTATTCAATTCAAAATAATTCATTCTTCATGCAATTGGATATTCTTCACAATTCTTCACACTTTTACACACTTTGGCTTGATGTTGTTGAATTCTCTACACACTTGTTGATCACACTTCACCTCTTGTTACACTTTTTCCACCATTGGAGCTGTGACTTGGTGTCTTGTGAGATTGGTTCTTGATTATTTCTACAATGCCAACTTTTCCAAGCTTGCATCTTCCTCTACATGCTTGAGGAAATCTTGATTGGGAAGGTGATATTGTTTCATTTCTCTATTTTCATAGCATTGTCATTTGATTTATGTAGCATAGTTTTATTTCTATTGCTTGGTATTTATTCCATTACTTTCTTTATCATATTTTCTATCTCATGGATATTCTAGTTGTCCGTGAAGATGGGAATACCAAAATGGGGGTTTGACTGTGGCAAGCCTCAAAACAACCCCAACATTTTTCCTTCTTGCTATGTGTAGGCACCTTTCGAAGTGAAGATCTTGAAAACATTGACACATAGGTATGCTCTTCTTACCTCCTTTATCATTTTCATAATTAGACTAGATATTAGTTTCTTTCATTCTATACTATTATTCTGTTGTCATTTATTTTTGTTACCACATTAAACTTTCTTAGTTAAGCAGTTAGCTCACTTCTCGAGGTTTTTCATTTTATTTCATACTTTCTATCTATACAAATTCCATCACACATGTGAGATTCCAGTGCATCACGTTGTCATCCCTATTTCACATTACTATCCTTTGGCAGAGAGTTGTCCAAGGTATGATCTAAAAGTTGGAAATCTACTCTCTTAACCCCCTGAAACTCCCAGGTTAGTAGAAAGATAACAGTACTAAGAGTGCTCTTCTTTCTCTACCTCAAAACTCTTACAACTTCCCTAAACCTTCCATCTAGCTTGAGGTAGATCACAAAAGCTGATTGTTCTAGACCCTCCCATGACTTGAGGTCCTAAGCGCTCAATCCCCCTCTTGTACAATTACACACAACATCCTCTCTTTTGAATAGTGTGTTAAGTAGTGTTGTTAGATTATGTAGATGGTAATCTAGTTTATCTCACATTGCTTAATTATTTGACAAATGATAATAGTGTGTCTTAGAGTCTAAAGTGATTGTTCAATTGGTTTGAATTATTACTTTATTTTCCATACTATTCAAAAGAAAAATCCTATGTGTTATGTTAATTTAGATCCTTATATGCATTTAATGTTATTAGATCATAGGTGCATTTACGTTAACATATCATACTTCATCACAATGTAGCATCTAACATAAACTGAAAATGTTTTAATTAGATCACATAAATATTATACCATGGAGATATTTATTAGACATTCTTTCGAAGGATATTTAATAAATCACATTAACATTTAATTCAACATAAGATCATAAAAAACATAAATACTCATATATCATATATATAATCAAAAGTTCAACTAAAAATATCAATGAATACAATTCTAATTGGGCCTGTGTTTGCTAGACCTCTTGATGCCTAATGCTGGCCTCTGTCATGAGACTGTGGACTGTGATGGTGTCTTTCTCAAAGACCTCATAAATAGTTGTAGGCCCCACACCTCTCCTCTCATATCTTCCTCTTGTATGAGTGCCTTAACATTCTCCTGCTCTATGTGATCCATCTCTACCTATAGCTTAGACATATCTCTCTCCAACCTCAACATTTTTGCTTGAAGGGTGGAATATATCTCCCTATCTGATGGACCTCAAGAGGCTCAAAGCTCATCTAACATTGTCTATAGTGAAAAAATTGTCCTATAGCTAGGTCGGCACATCTGGCTGCACTCTCATATGCTATCCTCAATCTAGAGAAATAATCAAAGAGATCTATGTGTTACCCCGTAGAAGGTGGGGACATGTACTCCGAGGAGAGATCATAATCCATGCACAATGTAGGCATAATATATATAGTAACACTCTAAAAGATATCAATACACATCATCATTATATATATAAACAAATCAGACACAAAATTAACGAGCATAATGAAAACATAAATATAAAATCAGCACTTAGATCTCCATTCTACCAATCAAGGTATAATCGTACAACAGTGGTCCCCCTCTATATAGGAAGCACAGATGGCCTGCTACTACTAGTCTCCCCACGCTTATTAGTGTGGATCTATGATGTGGCCGCTGCATGTGATCTATTGACTTTGGTAGGGGGAGTATCGCTCCTATCAAGGGCAACTGGATCCTCCTATGTCTCATCAGTATCCTCACTCAAAGACTGGGACTCCTCCTCCTCCTCATCTAAAAATATGTTAGGAATGGTGTCATCATCATCCGTATCTCCATCAACCTGCTCATCATTCCTATTCTCTCTATGACCTGGAAGAGATCCAATGTGGCCTACAGGGTAGTGAGTGGGAAAGACATGGGTTGGTCATGCTACAACCCACCACTCATCGTAGGCCTGATTAGTGCCTAGATCATCAACCTTAGACTTGGGGAATGTTGTGATCATCATCCTCTAAACCACTAGTGTATGCATCCTCAATAGTCATCTAATGATTGTCCCCAAGTCTAGGAGCACTCCATGTTGATCATAGATATCTCGGTTTGGCCTATGGTGGTACCTGAACATGTCCAAACCGATGCATGACATGATCCTAGTAGAATGGTCTCACTATGTAATCATGTCTTATTAAAAGAAACCGGTCCTGATACTTCCTCACTAGCTCATGTCTATCATCCGTCCACTAGGGAATCTTCAAATACGGTCTCCAACAAATATCATCCTCATTTAGTGGATCAAATCTGATACACTAGTGAAACAAATCTCCCTCCTTCCACGATCACTTTAGCACATAATTGAAGGCGCATGGGTAACCCATGGTTGCTATGGTAGGAAATCTAGTGGGCTTGGTGCATGTGTTTTGCTCGAAGCACCAAACTTGTAAGAGTGTACAATGTACTATATTATCCATCTCTTGGTATGCAAATCATCCCAAATCATCCCAAATCATAATATAGATATGCAAGCATACTGTGAACCCAAGAATACACGGTCTTGTACTCCTCCATGTCTCTGATAATATGAATAAGTCCACCATCTAAAGGTGATCCTCGACCATATGGTACTAGAGTAAGTGCTAGAGTAGTGATCAAAATCCATCGAAGTAGTAGTATCCGCACATGTAGAGGCCATCTAATCTCAATGCATGAACTGACAGTCAACTGTTTGATAGGCTATTATAGACAATATAGAATATCATTTGCATTTTTCTGTATCATCACTCATCTATTGAGTGTACAATCTTGCCCCAGATAGGAATCCACAGGATGTGGTGTACTCCCTCTAGGGTGATGGTCATCTCCCCAATATGAAGATGAAAGGTACATGTGTCAACATCCCATCTCTCCACCAGGGCCATCAACATTGTATCATGATACCTCTTAGGTGACATGAGGTATACCTAGAACAAGCCTACATCCTATAGAAGACTAACCTCCTCCTTTGATAGTTGTGTGATAGATTCTTGAAGGAAACAAAATTGTTTCCCTTCGAGGTGCTGCCAGGCTCAAGGAGGAATCTAAAATAAAAAAATACATAAAATAAATCCTAAATTTATCAATTAAATAACACTAGATTTACTCTAAGACACTTTATGGCCAATGTGGAGTCTTGGACACTTTAGAAAATTTTGGACACTTTGTGCCAAGGTGGGACACTTTGCACCAACAATGGATGCTTTCTGACAAAGATGAAAACTTTGCATTGATCTTTTCTATGGTCCTAAAATTACTAAAAATACATGAAAAAGTATAGTAAATGCATGAAAATGATGAAAAGGAAAAGTAGAATCCACTCATCATGTGATGAAGCATGCCTCGTGCCACCTCTTTGTGAACAACGTCAAGTTTGGTAGGCTTGTAGGTCCGTTGGCTTGAGATCCTGGACCACTCTACAACAAGGTAATTTGCAAAAGGTAAATGCCAAATGAATAGTAAAAATTGTCATTTTCATTACTATATAGTAAGCCCTAGTAATTAAAGCTTATTTTGTTTTAATGGTATTTTATTCAAATTATCATATTAGGGGCTAGAGGACTCCTTTTTTCAATGTCATTTGTTGTATTGGATTCGTAATTCTACTCCCAATCTCATCAGGTGTCTCTCACTACATGGTATGGTACTTGGAAATAAACTATGATACAACTTGATTAATTCGATGTGGTTTTGTAATAACCCTAATTCCACCTCCACAAAGCAAGCGGAATCAAGAGGGGGCATGCATCTAATCTCTAATTTGATTCTTCGTAGAAGTTTGATAAGAGGATTTTTGAATGAATAACAAACCTATGTTGCAAGATGTGGTCCTTAACATTGTGGTTTTGTAGGTAACTATAGTGGGGGCTTCATTCTCCCTAATGAATCCATATGAGTATCCCTTTTTATAAAGTTTAATTCCTTTAGCTTGCACATGCACATAGTATCATATGGAAGCAAAAGTGGGGGCTAAATGTAGTGTCAAAAAAAGTATCCCTTTTTCACACTTAATTTGAGAATGATTAATAAATAAAATGAGCTTAATTATTCCTTGATTTAGTGTTGTAATATGTTTTACATATTCACATTAAGTTCAGGGCCCTTTTAAATTAAATGGACTTAATGGTGCCTTATTTAGGGTGGTGTAAAGTGTATCTTTGCACTTTCACACTAATTTAGGGCTTTATTAATTAATTGAGGTTAATTTTCCTTAATTGGCCCCTTTAATTCAAATCCAAGCCTAATTAAATGTAAATTGCAAGGGATAAAAGCCAACATTCATAAATGATATTACACAACACTTAATTTTACAAGGTGTGTGCCCTAGGTTAGTGACCTAGGACCCATTCACCACATGGTGAATGGGTCCTCACTAGGTCCTAGAAAGGGATTTTCACATGACATTTCATATTTCCTGAAGTGTGTCCTAGTTAAGTGGGCTCAGACCCATTTGCCACATGGTGAATGGGTCCTCAATTAGAGTTAGGACCCCTCTTTGAAATATGTTTTTGGCAGTATTCTAATGATTTTAAATCCAAGATCTAATGTTGGCTTGTGATATTTGAATTTCAAGAATTAATCTTAAGTTATGTTTAAATATAAGGTTATTTTCATTATGTTTCTATAAGACCGGTCTAAATGAGCTGTCCTAGATTATAGTGATAGCCACAACACTACTAAGCCAAAACCCAATCCAAAACAAGAGAAAACAATCAAAACATAAGGAGAATGAAAGTATTAAATGAAAACTCTCCCCTTGCTTGAACTTGAATCACTTCCCTTGTCTCTCCTCATTATTCTTTTGCAAATATTCCCTTAGATTTGTAGTTGAAATGTGCAAAATACCTACAAATTGTAAGCAAGAAAGTTGGAGATAAGTAGTTGTTAAGTCAAAAAATAGATGAGAAAGGCTTCTTTTATAAACAACTATTCAAATGGACGAACAAGATCAAGCTTATAGAAAGATGCCAAGATCAATGGTTGAGAGGACATGTAACACAAGAAATGGGAGGTTAGAAAATGAACGATCAAGATTAGAAAGAGCCCAAAGATGATTGGTAGATGAGATTCAAAAATGAGATAGTGGAGGAAGAATATGGAGGAATTAAAAAATTAAAAATAATTAATTCATGAGAAAGAATCTTTGACCAAATGGAGGCATAAATAATTTATTTGAGGAAAAGACAAGTGGGAATTTAATTAAAATAATTTATATAATTATTTTAATTAAATAAGAGGAAATGGGAAAAGAGCATTAAATAATTAATTTGAGTTTAATTATTTAATAAAAGAGAAGGGTTGGGAGATAATTAAATAATTTTGACAATTATTTAACTATGAAAAATTACAAGATTAGTAAATAGTTAAATAATTAGACGAATGACGATAATTAAATAAATAGTAATTTATTTAATTATTGAAGAAAGAGGGAAATTAGTGACATAATTTATTTATTTAATTGATCGAGATAGAATAAAGTTTAAGAAGTAAATAAATTAAATAATTAAAAATTATTTAATCAATAGAGGAATGTGACCAAGAATAATTAAATAATTAAAATTATTTAATTATGTGAAGATGAAGACCAAGAAAAATGATGCTCGCAAACTAAGACATTTTTCAGTGTCTACATTTTCCCCCTATTTGACATAATGCAGTTCATCGCATTGTGTCAAAACAATTCATTCAAAAGATGCCCCGGTAAAATCAGGGTATTGGTAATGCCCCCTCGAGAAATTTTTACAAATTTTCAAAAACTTTCATTTTTTTTGGAAAATTGTCTTGATAAGATAAATTGATCGCTAGGAATCCAATGGTGAAGATGGAATTGATTTTTGAGGTCGATAAGGGGGCCAAATTCAAGGTCAAAGTCATCAAAAAGTGTGCCCAATACACAAGCTAGGAGGAAACCCTAATTTTAGGCTATAAATAGGAGGTTGAGCAAGGAAAAAAGTCATTTATGCATTCCAATTTTAAAAAACATAGGAGCTCTGGGTGAGAAAAGTTGAGGAGATGTCACCTATTCTAGATGCTACCCATAGAGCATAACACATCCACAACTTCCTCTGACCTAAGGGAGCACCCACCCCAGTAAGTACTACAAACCCACCTTGTGATTTTTTTGGTTTTTGCGCATTTAGGTAGGGAAATAATTTAGTAGGAAATTGTGTCGTAGGCCATGTGATGCAATTGTGTGCACGAGTGACACAGATGAGAAGCAGTTAACTGCAATCATCTCGTCGTGACACAATTGCTTAGGGCTAGGGTAGGGATGGTTGCGTGCGACGCATTTGAATGTGTGATGCAATTGAATTTTTGAGTCACATGTGGGGTCAAGATTGAAGCAATTGATATTTTACAACACAATCGTAGTATAAAATGATAGATTTGAAAGATGAGCACCACAATTGTAGTTGCGAGCTAGTGAAAAATGTATGCAACACATTTGACTAAATGACACAATTCTTTGGTTAACAATTTTCCCCAGATTAGGATATTTTGACACAGTCAACTTAGGTCCAATAGGGTCAAAAGGAGCTGTTAGAGTGACATGATTTCTTTACGATGACTTAAGGTTTTTCTACCTCCAATTTATACATAGAATTCGTGACTAGATACATTTCAGTTGCGGGACTAGCTAGATGAGGTGGAGAGACATGCATTGCTAGATCTTGGTCTATTCTATGTCACATATATGCCTGTTATTAGGGAAAATATGGGCATGTTGACAACATTGTGGGAATGATGGCACTTTGAGACTTGCATCTTCCATTTGCCGACAGGGGAGGTAATTGTCACCATCGAGAATGTCTACAAGATTATATGGCTTCCGATTCATAGTGAGTAGGTACAATATGACCCTGCTTGAGGATTTAGGCACTATATGATTGATTGCGATGATGATGTAGAGCTTGGGATCTAGGGGTATGAGATCATATGGGAGACCCTAGTAGAGAGGAATGACATATATGACTTCGTGTTATGCACACTAATAGTAGGGGTGATGATTCTCGATCATAGAGTCATGGTTTCCCAATAGGTTGGAGAGAGATGCTAGGGGTACGGTCCAAGATGGGACAGTGTATGCATGGGGGCCATGCCTATTGGGTATGCTATATTTATAGCTGCACGATATTGCATATAGAGGAGGAAAAAGCTTGAGCTACGAGGTCACATTACTTATGATATGGGCCCGAGAGCATATAGTAGTGTTTCAACCACCAGTGGTACATCAGATGGGAGCAGGTGCTCCATATGTGTATCTATATCAAGGAGCACTATCTCAAACACATGTGGGTGATACAGGCTATTAGAGACATGGACTGGATACATTGGTTAGATTCATCTAGAGACTATACAAAGAATGTGATTTGTGGGTTAGTGAGGAATGGTACTGACAACCGAGATACCTTATTGGCTGGATAGTTTAGAGTTAGCATATCATTGAGATGTATCTTCTAGAGAGGGTCAGATGGCAACTCGGGGAGAGGTGAGATGTTCCCGTGGGTACAATTGAGTTTGCACGGTCTTCTTGAGAGGTTCATCCATGGGGCCTAGATAGTTGTGACCATAGTTGACTAGGATTTTGATGCCCTGCAACCATTAGAGTGGGGTTGGAAAGGAGGTGGTGTAGATGCAAGGACCACACCAGAGTATGATGCCTAGTGGTTGATTCATCAACCGCTACCACTAATAGATCCAAAGTAGCCAATGTCGGTAGAGCACAGAGGTAGGGGCCCGAGAGGCCAAAGAGGTGACAAGGGACGAAGGGTGGAGAGAAAGGAGATGGAGGAGGAGGAGGTGGAGGTGGAGATGATGGAGGATATGGTCTAGGAGGTTGGGGAGGAGACCAACATAGGAGGAGCAGGGAAAAAGGATGATGGGTGGTGGGATAGTTACCACTGATCCGAGAGGAGGAGATGGAGGAGGATCAACAAGAGGTGAGGGAAGCAGAGGAGAGAGAAAAATAGGAGGGAGAGTAGATTACAAAGATTCTCACTCTAGAGGTAGGGTATCGGGAGGTTGAGGAGATGGAGATCAAGGAGAATATGGAGGAGAGACGGGAGGAGCATGCAGAGGATGAGTTGGTAATGGGAGAGGAGTGGAGAGTCCTCCAAGAGAGAATTGTGATGGGAGTGGATAAGGAGCTAGAGGAGGTGGGGGCTGAAGGAGATGAGGGGAGTGTAGAGCAAAGGATAGCAACCCTACAGGCTTGGGTATAGGTCTCAGAGGAAGAGCTCATGATAGTGACAGTAGAGAGGGATGACCTTAAGGCCGAGAGGGATGCCTTGCAAATGGAGAGGGACCTAGCTATCATCAACCGACATGCAATGGATTTGTAGTGGATGTTGCTCGAGAGTACGCTAGGTATAGTAGAGCCATGCAATATTACAAGGACCTTTACAAGATAGTGGTACCACCAGAGAGGAGGGATCCCACAGTTTCACAGATTGAGAGTGGTTCGCAGGGCAGGACCCATAGCAGGACACACAACAGTCGCTCTCATAGTAGGTCAGAGAGCAGGGAGACATCAACCCCGAGATGGTCCACACCTTATGATAGGCCTTCTATTGCAGAGAACAATTTTCCAAATGAACTTCGACAGGAGGACAAGGAGGCACTAGGTTAAGGGGAGAAAGGTAGCTTAGGATAAAGCATTTTTTAATATTATATATTATGACACTATATTTTGATTATTGAGCCTATGAGCTCCATTTTTGATAGACACACCACATCTTGAAATTGTACCTATGACATATTTTGAGTGATATATGATATGATTTTGGTGAGGATTTTATAATATGCAGTGTTATGTGATTATGCTTTATGTTCATGATGATGTTATTCTATGGATGTTCATGCTTTTATGATGTCTATTAATGCATTATGTGCGATCATGTGATAGTTTAATATGCTTTATGATTATGTTATGAATGTTTATGCCCTTTATGATATATATAGATGATAAATGAAGTATGGATGACCTAATTTGATAAATACAATGTGATATATAAATGTATTTAATGTTGATGAAATGGGATGCCTATATGATGATGAAAAATATGATATGTAATATGATATGCCATAATGTCATTAATGTAATGTGATTCATATGAAATGTGATACAATGTGATGTGATGGATCATAGTGTGAAATGGAATGTCATGATTGGTTATTTACTAATGCGATGAAATGTTGATGCTAAATGGATGATTTCTATGTTTTTGTATTTTCTCATGTAAATGTATGTGGCTTAATATTATAATGATGTCCATTATGATAATGCTTTCTATGATGTTTCTTAACATGATCATGTATGCAAGATATTTTTTTGTGTGTCACAGGACTCTGTCAAGATGCAAATGGAAGAGATGGATGTTAGCATGGAGGAGAAGGACAAAGGAGATGCTCAGTTAGACAAGGAATGACAAGGGAAACACTTTCATTATTTTATATTTATCATCATCGGGCATCAAAATTGTCGCAAATGGATCACAAACACTATGGTATGACATAGACCAAGGTGTGCAAGGTGACCATTTATGCGAGACAAGCAATCAAAAAATAAAGCCAAAAGACAAGGAATGCCTTCGCTCATACTAAGGACCTAATATCCCTATATTTTTACAAGGCAAACCATAGATAAAAAGCAAAGAAAAGAGGTCATGATCCATCATCCCCCCTCTAAATCCTTTTCAAAATGCTTGAGGTAACTAGTAACATGACCCAAAGGAAAAAAAGATAAGACAAATCCAAACCAACAAAGTGTTTGCCAAAGAGATAGTGTTTGCCAATAGCATTGGTTGATATGTTTGATCGAGTTGTCCAAGATGATAAAATTTGATTGATAAGTTGATAAGGACTAATTGATAAGTTGACAAAGGTTGACCAGTTGATTTGATTGATTGTGTCTGGTTTTAGGAAAGACACACCCATGTCAGGAAAAATTGACCAGCATGACAAGGTTGATTGATTTGATAAAGTGTAATTGATATGATTAACCGATGTGATGACGCCTGGTTTCAGGAAAGGCATATAATGTCTAAGGCAAGGAACACATCTAATAAATTTGATTGATTTACCATTTATTGATAACACACCTAACTACAAGAAAGACACATCTTGCTTAAGGTGAATGATAAGATTGACCAATGAAAAAGTCTAATCTTAGGAAGGATCATGCATCCTGATAAAAGACAAGTGATAATACTGAATGAGACAAATGACATAATGCCCCATTATGATACAAGACCAATGAATTGATCAAATGATTGATAATTAAGGTAATTGATTGATTGAGGATAACAAATTTTCTAGTTATGTATGTTTGTTGATTTGTAATTTGGTTGAAATGATGATTACTTGTGGATAAAAACCAGGCTCAACAATCCCTAAAGGACTGACCTAGGGCCTTGGGGGCTTATTGAATTATGGCCTTTCCTACATTATACATGTAGAGACCTCGTACTTCGACACAACTTGAATTTTCTTTATTTGACAAAAGACTGAGTCATGATTTTATTTTGGAAAACCTAAAAGGATTGACCTAATGTCTCAAGTCTTATTTAAGATGTGCCTTTCCTACATAACAAATGCGTGGTTTAGCGGTCTCTATGCTGCCTGTGGGTTGTTTCTACTTTTTGTTTCCTTAATCTTTGTTTTTTAAACTTGCTCCTTTTTTGGCCCTAGTGGCTCGTTGTGAAGGGTACGATGCCTTGTAAATGCTGCTTAACTTTTCAAAAACAAATGCGTGGAGACAATGTAGTTTGACCACTCTAACACAAATTGACTCAGATTATGACTCAAACTCTGAATTTGTTTTTGGAAGTTTTGAAGTTTTTTGATATTTTTGGATTTTGAAGGTTTTATGATTTTTTTTTGGATTTTGGTGTTTTATGATATTTTTTTGGATTTTGATGTTTTATGAGTTTTTTTGGATTTCGACATTTTTTGATTTTTTTTGATTTTTTATATTTTAATGATTTTCTTGGATTTTGATGTTATATGATTTTTTTGGATTTGATGGTTCTAAAGGCTGATACCATGCATAGGATCCCATGAAGACAAAAGTCAAGGAATTTCCCCCAATCGGGTGTAGGACCAAATTACTATGTATGAAGAGAATCAATAGATGAATGCAAAGGAGAATCATGAAGGCAAAGGATACCAAATATCAGTGGTTCTCAGGCCATGGAAAGGACCACAAAGCTTTATTATGGGTGAAGGATGTGTGTGAATGGATGAGAGAAGGATGGAAAAATAGGTGGAGTGATAGTAGATAGAGGAGCATAGACTGACTACACATGACACTTGTTTGCCAGGTTTTCACCATGGTAACTTATCCAAAGCGTCATCAAAGTGGTTTTCACTTTTGTATGAATTATTTCTCTTTACTATTTTTTTTATTTTTTCATTTTTTTCATTTTTTTGTTGTCACCAAGTCACCCGTTTGCCAAGTTTTCATCAAGGTGACTATTTTTTGATTTTTTACCTTTTTGTATTTTTTTGACTTTTTAAAGGGGATACTTTGAGAATCAAGTGTAGTACTTGTGAAGGTGCATGTTGTTGACAGGTTCGAGAAATGGTTCTCATTTAGGAGTAGAGAGATGATAAGCATCAAATCCATATACTATTGTGATGATATATGGGCCCAACCAATTAGGTTCAACTTTCTAGGTTTTTCTTGATCTACTTGATTCTTCGGATTTTCTTGCAGGACTAAGTCACCAATGTCAAAAATTCTAGGTCGAACCTTTTTATTGTAGCTGCATCGAAGGTGATTATGATATTCTTCTAAATGTGTCAACACATTATCTCTTTTCATCTAGTAGCTCTAGCTCATGCAAACATGACACAAAATACTCTTCTTGATCAATTAATCCTTGCATAGATACTCTTAGGGATGGTAACTCGACCTCTATAGGAAGTATGGATTTAGATCCAAAAATAAGGGAGTATGGATTAGCTCTTTTAGGGGTGAAAACATTGGTACGATAGGCCCATAGAGTAGGATTAAGTTGTAGGTGCCAATCACGACCAACATCATTGACAGTCTTCTTTAATATTTTTAGAATAGTCTTATTAGATGCCCCAACTTGGCCATTACCCTGGGGTAGTATGAGGTAGAAAAATGGTGTTGGATATGAATTTTTTCACAAAGTTCATGGACATCCTAATTCTTAAAAGGTTGACCATTATCTATAATGATGGACTATGGGATACCCTAGAGGCATATAATGTAATTCAAGATGAAATTGGATATTTACTTCCTAGTAATGTAGGTCATTGGGATGGATTTGATCTATTTTGTAAAGTATTCAGTAGCAACAAGGATAAAATTATGTCCATTTGTAGAAGTGAGACGAATCTTTCCTATGAGGTTGATTCCCCATTAAGAAAATGGCCATGGCAATGTAAGTGGTTGTAGTTCCTGAGTTGGTGCATGTATAAGATCTCCATGAATCTAACACTAGTGAAATTTCTTCACAAATGATAGGAATCATGTTCCATTATAGGCCAATAATATCCCTTCCTCATGAGCTTTTTGGCTAAGATCATACCAGTAGAATGAGCTCCACATATACCATGATGTACCTCTTATAAGGCTATTTATGCTTCATTTGAGTCAAGACATCGAAGCAGGGTGCTATCTAGGCTGCGAGGATAAAGGGTATCTCTGGTGATGGCATATTTAGATTCTTGTCAGATAAAGGTTATGTATTGGTTGAGGGACAAGTCAGGAGGGATAGTCTAGTCATGGAAATAACTGTAAATTTCCTTATACCAAGGAGAGTCGAGATCAACAAGTTCACACACAAGCTCGGTTTTGGGGACATCGAATGAAAGAATCAACAATTGTTCTACCAAGAACTCATATTGCAATGTATTGTTGGGAATGTACAAGAGGAATCCAATTGTAGCCATTACATCAGCTGCTTTGTTTTCGATTATTGGTATCTGTTCAAAGGTAATGGCATGAAAGTATAGTTTTAAACTATCAACTATCCACTTGTAGGGCATCAATTTTTTGTCCTTGGTATCATAATCATCATTAACTTGCTTAATCACCAACTGAGAATCACCATAGACTTGAAGATCCTTGATTTTCTACTTTATTTCTATTAAGAGATCTATCAATAATGCTTCATACTCTGCTATGTTATTAGTGCATGGAAATGCTATTTGAAATGACTTGGGAATGGAATCTCCTTGAGGTGTGAGAACATAATTCCAGATCCTAAACCATGAGTTGTGTAGGACCTATCGAAGTACTATTTCCATGTTGTCGGTGTTTCTATGAAAAAGATTGATTCATTTGGGAAATCAAATATTAAAGGATGATTTTTCTTTACTAGTGCATTTGTGAGTTGATCAAATATCACTTGTCATTTTATTTCTTTTCAGTCAACGTAGTCAATTTCATACTCACTTAATATCATAACCCACTTAGGTAGTCTTCTTGTCAGAGCTACTTTGCTGAGAAGATATTTCAGAGGATCAATTTTAGCAATCAGTTTTGTCTTGTGATTCAACATGTAATTTATCAATTTTTGTGCTACAAATAAAACTACTATACATGATCATTCAATAGGGCTATAGTTCAACTCATATCCGACTAAGGTGCGACTCATATAATAAATTTATCATTCTTTGCCATCATTTTCATTTTGTGCTAACAATGCCCCTTGTTATGATGTAGTTATCACATACAATATAAAATCTGTTTCGTCAATTGGAGGCATAAGAACATGTAGAGTCAATAGATAATTCTTAATCTGATCAAATTATTCATGGAATTTCTCTATCCAATTAAAGGGAATTCCTTTACGTAACAAATATTGAAATGGATGGATCTTGTCAAATAACTGAGAAATGAACCTATGGATTGATTGTAATCTTCCTTGTAATGTCCTTAATTGATTGATGTTGGTTGGCGGTGACATGCCCAAGATAGTTTTTACTTTCACGGGATCAAATTCTATCCCTTTCCGAGAGATAATATATCTAAGAAGTTTGCCTGATTGGACCCAAAAACACATTTTTTTGGATTTAGTCTAAGTTTATACTTTTCAAGTCTTGTGAAAATCTTGTCCAAGATTGCTAGGTGACCACTCATTCTAGATATTTTGAGAGAAGTTCATCAACATAAGCCTTCATAAGTATGTTCATATAATCATGAAAAATGGTAGTCATGGCTCTCTCATATGTAGCTCCATCATTTTAAAGCCCAAATGGCATGACATTCCAATAGAAAGTTCCCTAAGCGCATGTGAAGGCTGTGTTCAATTGATCTTCAAGAGAAATTCTTATCTAATTGTAGCCCTAGAATTCATTCATAAGTGATAGCATTTCATATCCAATAGTAAGGCCTACTATGATGCCAATGTTTGGTAGAGGAAAATCATCTTTAAGACAATATTTGTCAAGATATCTGAAATCCGTGCGTACTCTAATTTTCCCATTTGGTTTGGTGACATGAACAAGGTTTGACATCCAATTTACATAATCAATCGAGTGTATGAGTCCAACATCCAAGAGTTTCTTTAGTTCCACCTTAACTAGGAGTGCAATCTATGGGTGCATTTTTGTTAACTTCTATTTCTACGGTTTACCATTAGAAAATAGTGGAAAATGATGTAAAACTAGATCAAGATCTAATCCAAGCATATCAGCATATGACCAGGCAAAATTAACTTGTCTTTCTAAAAAGAATGCTATAAACTTAGGTTTTTCCTTGGTAATCAAAGATGTTGCCAACTGTATGATTTTGGAATTGTCTTGTGTTCCAATGTTCACTTTTTATGTTTCTTCTATAACCAATGGTGATCTCTCTTGGTCTATAGAGAGCCTGTCCAATCCTCCATCCTCAGACGACTCAGAGAGGTTTTCACCTTTGGATACATCCTTTATTTTTACTTTTTCACGGTTAGTAGGTGCCTTTTGGTTTTCAATTGAAGACCTATTATTTTTATTTTTACTTTTTTCATATTCACTTTTGTGACTAGAGGAGAGGACAACCTCACCAAAGTATGCTACATAATTGAGTTCTATGGAAAATACAACCTTATCATCCCCACTTGGTATTCCTTCACGAAGTCCCATGAACTCAACAATTGCTTCATAATTCTTGAATGTGTCCAAACTTGATGGTTCTTATCGATCCCAATCTACGAGTTGTGGGTAGACAAGGGGTAAGACATCATTGGTATTGTCAAGAGTCATGGTGTAGGTAGATAGGGTAAAGATGGAAGTGGAGTCATCAGGTTCCCAAGAGGAAAAATCTTTAGTTTCCCAAAAGTGTTTGATCCATTCTTATTTTTTCAAAGGGACCTTTGGACTAGGACTTGGTGGATTTGGCGGGAAACCAATTGTAAGCATTTGATTGAATTGTTCTTCAAGGGGAGGCTCATCAAGTTTTCCAAATTTTTTTATCAAGGTCCATGTAAGTAGTGGAGGATATGGAATCCCATTCATATTCATTAGAATCAACATCAAAGTCCCAAGATACCTCAAATGTCTCGATCTCATCTAAAGCATTAACAACCTCACTTGAAGGTAACCTGATACCCCAGATAGTCATGTTTAATGGTACAAACCCTAACCCTTGGTGATTTAGTAGTGTAGGAGGTTGTAAGGGTTCCAAAATTCCTTTTTTGTTTATGCCAAGGCTTCTATGCCCATCGTATCCTTGTTGTTTCATTATTAGGAACCCTTTTGGATACTGTTCAACTAGCAATTTCGTAGGTTCAATATCATCCTCTTCTTTGTATAACCATGTGAGAATGTGGTCATCCAAATAATCTTTGGCTAGCTCCCCCCATTTAGTGAAGGTGGTAGGGGGATTATGGATGATGAATTTAGGCTACATGGGATGTGGTTTTCCATAAGACTTTGGTGATTTAGGTAACTTTCCAATGAAAAAGAGACTCTTCATGTTGTATTCTCTGCATCCTTTGTCTTGAATCTAGATTTTGGGTGTGGAAGGTGTGGTGAATGACATGGATGATTTGACAAGGGAAGATGGATCAATATAGTGAGATGGAGTTGCAGATGAAGTGGAGGATGAGGTCTCTTGATTGATGGGCACTTGACATTCAACAATACCTTTTAGGTTTGTGTAATACTAAAAAGGATCAGGGTCAACATGAATAGTAATTTCAGTGCCATTATATGGAACTTGAGGCATTGGTGGTATGTAGATGGGATAGCTTTCATGGAATGAATCCATGGATCACCAAGAAGAAGGTTGTAGTGTAAATCCAGTTCCAAGACATGAAAAATTGTGTTTTGTTTTGCTAGACCAAATCTTATAGGAAGTGAAATTATACCTTTAGACAAACACTTAGCATCATCATAAGCTTTGATCATAATTTTATTGGTTTGTTCCATACAATTCTCAGAGTATCTCAATTATTTCACCAATTTTAGTGAGAAATTTTTTAGACCTACTCCACCATCTAATAGGTCTCGTTTGATCTTATGTTTATTAATGCATACTTCGAGGTGTAAGGCATCATTATGGTCAAACTTTTGGGCAAAAAATTCTTGTTCAAAGAAGGTGACATGATGCGGCATAGCTGAGTATGCAACCATGGCCTAAAATTCATTAGAATCTAGGTTAGCAGGTACATATGCTTCTCACAATGCTTTATCAAGGATAGCTCTGTGTTGTGGTGATATGCGAAGGAGCTCCAGAATGGAAATCTCTGCAGGAGTCTTTCCTAGATAATCTAGGAGATTATACTAGCTTTTAGGCTGTGGATTAGAAGGTGGTTCTGGAAGAGTTATCTTGTCTCTACAAGTGGTGACCACACATTCTAAACTTGACTAGTTTATGGTAATGGTGGAAATACGATCATGAAAGGGTCTAATGTTAAGGATAATAATGTTTGACAATGAAATAATTGGCATTGTTATCATTCCCTAAACTAGAGGATTTTCCTTTGTCATGGTCTTGTAAGGGAGTTTTAAATATGGTATGATTAACATTAGTTTTTCTTTGTGAATCACCTATCGAAATGGTTCTATTTTCATCAAGGTCTTGAATGATATTTCTGAGTGTCCAACATCTAAATGTTTTGTGTCCTTTTCTACGATGATATTCACAATAGGGTAAAAGCACAATAGTGTGTCACACTTTTGGCCAAATAAATAGTTTCGAGTGAACTATTTTTTACTGGAAGATTTTTGGCCAAGTGGCTTTTGGCCAAAATGACGTGGCAGTGAGTTGGCACTGACGTGGTGTTGCCTTTCTAGCCGAAGGGGTTTTGGCCAAAAGGTACTTAGCCAAAAATATTTCGGCTTAAAATGTGCATAGTAAAAAAAAAAAGGGCCCAACCATTTTGCATGCTCGGGAAATATTGTTTCTAAATGAGAGGACATCGGTCAAAGAGGAGAGCAACAAGAGTTGATAAATTAGCAACAATACCCAAATTCTCAATGGATTTTTCCTTCTCTTCTACATTTTTTCCTTTGATGTTGGTGGGTAACACGTTGGTGTTTATGGTTTAGGTTAATTTTTTTAACTTGAAGGAGGCGTTGTTGGTTTTTAATTGGTTGAATGCTGTGGTGATATGGGTTTCTGTGATTTCCTTGAAATAAATGCATAGTAGTTTTGTGTGATTTTTTTTGTGGAATAATAGATAGCTATGGATGTGTTTATTTTGTTTCTTGGTGGAGTAGGTGAATGGAATAAGTTATTAAAACCCTTTCTATGAAGTTACAATGGATTTTTTTTTGGATTTAATAGTTTAAATGTGGTAAACTATGTAAACAACCCTTCAATGGTGAACTAGAAATTTGGGGTTTTCAATTTTGGGGTTTCAGATTTGGGTTTATAGAAATGGAAATTTGGGGTTTCAGTTGGGTTTATAGAAATGGAAATTTGGGGTTTATATACATATACATACATACATGTACAAGCACATAAAAAACCCATATGAAAACCCAAAATAAACCCATTTGGCCGTTGTTGTATGCCTATTAAAAACCTAGATACAAAACCCTAAAATGAAAGAACATGCATACATACAGACACACATGCACATATATTTTAAGATAACAATTATTTATTTACTTCTGATAATCTTTAAGTAAAACTATTGCATCCATTTTGTATTTGGATAACTATTTCATCAATCCTTTGCACCTCCATGAACCCAAAGATAACTTCATCCCAATGGGTTGCTAATAAAAAATATTATCAAGTAAACCTATTGCATTCTTGAAGAATGACAAAGTGCATTTGATTAAACATTGAGACAAGAATCCATACTTTCTTTAACTAGATTGATCTTCATCTTATTTGAGCATATAGCTTGGTCTACTGATAGTAGGGTTTTGATACCAAAGAGATTCACCACATGACATTCAATATTGACTGTTTTTGCCTTATCTCCTTCACTATGGTATTCAAGACTAATAATTTTTACAATGTTTTCTTGTAATTAATACCTCAACCCTCAAGCATAAGATCAATACTAAAACCTCACGATTCACATATGTTGCATCTCTACTCATGAATGATGGGTTGCTTGGCCACTATGAATTTCTCACCATCTACCTTTCATCTGCCACTCTTGACAAAATTCTCACTGCCTTCATATTCCCTTTTTATTGGAAGTGGATGACTTATTCTCCTTTATTTATATAGTTATCTATCTTAACTTGCAACTTGGTTCTTTAAACATGTAAACACCATGAGGAAATAGAAATATTGGATTCTTTCCGTTGTAACAAATCATATTAAATCAACATTCTTTATTAAAGCTTCATGTACTATCTCTAGAGCCTTGATCTAGGGGATGGAAATCTAGATGCATTTGTTGCAGCGTTCATGTCCTTGGCCCAAACTCCAAAAATGTGCATTTATGCTCTGTAATTTAAATTCCTTTTTAATCTCATCTAACTATCTTAGTAGCTTCATTTAGATATGTTAGAGATAAGCACAAAAACATGGGAATTATTACTATTAGTGTTATTAGAATTCTTTTTGTTATGAAGCTCGAAACATGTTACTCAAGGGGTCGTGTACATTCCTTATCTCATAATTATTATCAATGTGGGATTTCTACAACCTACCTATTGTTGTTTGGGGCTGTTACTAGCATTCAAGGCTCTTTAGAAACCTTGTTCCTTTACTTTCATCTCAAACCAATGTACCCTCCTTGATATCATTATGACTGAATTTCATTAATTAGAAATATACAAGTGAAACATACTAGGGTTTTAAATGAATTATTTGCAGCATTGTTCATTATCCTCTTGGGACTGTTACTTGGAGACCATATTATCACATTCATATGATAATGACAAGACAAGAAGTGAAACATAGTTATGAATCCATTATAATGATATATTTGTCACACATTTAGGCCATGAGCAAGAATCACAACCCTACTGTACCTTCCCTCAATACCTAAGAACTCATGCATTATGGTCATTGACAATGGATTGTAACTATGTTTAGAACACGAAGCCTATCACTATTAAACTTAATGTAGGTGACTATGAAAATAATCCTAATGCTAGAGATTTCTTCCTGCTAACTCATGCTTTTAAAATGCATGTTTGTCTTCTCCATATGTCATGAGTTTCACTACAACATTTTAAAACTGAAATCTGCCCCTCAATATTAACATTGTCATGCACAATTCATCCTTTATTAAAAGAAGCCTATCTTCTCTCGTATGCTGCCTCTCAAGACTATACATTCATTTGGCACAATAAACTAAGTGTCATAGTCACTTTTCATAGTCCCCTATATTGATCTTTCGAAAATATTTGTCTGTCTTTACACTAGGGGAGTGGACCCAGTACCTGAGCATGTTTCAATAGTTGTGATAGTAGTTGTTTATATAATGCCCAATATTTTATCAATATTGGACCAATAGTTGTGACTTTAAAGTTGTTAGTGTTGATGATGACTACCCATAATTAAACAAAATGTATTCCTTTGATCTAAAAAGAAACCAATCATGGGATTCCACATCAATGCTCAATAAAACATGCTATGAATGCACAAGTATTGGTCCCACTTTTTTTTGGGGTGTTTTTGGACACCTTGACAAAAAGCATGCTGATGTGGCATCATATTTGATGATGTGGCCCTAAAAACTTAGTTATAATTAGGGGACTTGCCAAGTAAGCTTCTGTAAAAAGTTAGGAGTGATTTGAAATTTCCACATAGGATAATTAGAAGCACGAAGTTAGGGTGCTCAACTATTGGGTCCTCTCCCCTAATGTGTTTGGATTTCCATTTCAAAAACTTGCTGTTAATTCAAAACAGGGTTTCAAAATTTAATGGTTTACAAACCCACCATTCAATGATTGTATCAACATGGGTCTAAAAGCTTGAAAAATCCTTCACTCTTCTTTGCATTAACTCAAACAACACAAGGATTCAAAATGAAATCTTTCATCATGAATATGCATTTTCAACAACATGCATCAAAACCTAGCCCATGGCATAGAAGTGGAGAAGCTCTAAAACAAATAAAATCACCTTCAAAGTGCAATGAAAGAGAGAAAGAATTCCCATTTGTCTTTACCAACACAAAGATCAGTCTTAAAAGGCTTCCAAATAGTAATATATGTACATGTATAAATACATGTATGTATATGTACATGTACATATATATATTTATACATTCATACACACACACACACACATATATATATAACTCATACACATACATGCATGTGTATGAATTTTGTATATATGTATAAAACTCATCCTTATTCATTAAAAATTATTCTAGATTAACATCATTTTCTAATTCAAACCCCTCATTAAAACATTTCAATATGAGTTCAAGGCATTTTTGTTTGAGACAAGATCACTATATGCTATCTGTTTTATATCTGTATAAAACTCATCCTTAGTCATTACAAATTCTTCTAGATTAACATCAAATGCTAAGGTCATCTTTATTTATTATGAATTCTTCTAGATTAACATCATCTACTAAACCCTAAAATCTAACTCTTGTCCCATTCATCTAACCCTATTTGAATTTTAACCTTAACCCTAAAATTAACTCTAACCTTTTTTCAATCTTACTTGACCATTATTGATCTTTAATATTTGTTGAACCTTAATTAAACCCTAATTAAATTGTGACCATTACCTAAACTAAGTCTAAATAAATAAGATCCTAATTTTAATCTTACATGTCTGTATGTGTGTATGTGTATGTGTGTATGTATGTGTGCATGCGTATGTGTGTATACATATGTACAAGTGTATGTATGTATACATGTGTATGTGAGTATACATATGTATATGTATATACATGTATGCATGTGTACATGTATGTATACATATGTGTATGTATGTATGTACATATATGTGTATGTGTGTATGCAAATATATGCATATGTGTGTATGTACGTATACATACATATGTGTATGTATGTATGTATGCATATATGTGTACATGTGTATGTATGTATACATACATATGTGTATACATATATGTGTACATGTGTGTATGTATGTATGTAAAAATATGTATGTATAAATATGTGTATGTATATGCACATGTACATATATATATTTATACATACATACACATATACATATATATATATCCATATGTCATGTACATGTGTACATATATACATACATACACACATACACATATATGTATACATACACATGCACACACATGTATGTACATATAAGTACACATACATATATATACATACACATGTACATGTACATGCACACATAAATATATATATGTATATCTAAGTATCTTTGGAGTTGTCAAATTTCTTATGTTATCTACGTTGTAGAAGGTGACCTATTGAACATAGATCTATAACTTGAACTGTCTCATTAGATATAAAGTGAAAAATGTTTTAGTTTTGAAACGTAAAAAAATTGTAATTTAAATATATATGTTTTAGTTGTGAAATTTGATAAATTTGTTTAACATCATGTTTATATTTTGTTTTAATGATACACAGATCTCTCTTTACTTATATACATATATATATCATGGTCGATGATGGATCTCATCATTCCCCTCATTTTGAGAAAAATACTCAAGTTAGATCAAATTTATATCAAGAGAGTATTGCTAGATTAGAAAATTCTCTAAGATGTTTAGAGAAAACAATTCACAACTCCCCTAATTTGGTTAACCTAGATAAATTAGTAACAATTAGAGACGATATTTATCAAATGATCAGGACAATTCGATCATTCAATCCTTATGATGATATCAACATTGAGTAGTTTTATTCATCTCTTGTCGGGAGTGTTACTAGCACACTAAAATGGAGAGAAGTTGGAAAATTAGTTTCATAAGAAAATGTGTTTACCATGTTCCCTTTTTATAGAGGAAAAAATAGAATTAGAGGATATATGGTTACGAGGTGTGTAGATCCTCTTGTTGCACCATTCATATACCCTAGATGCTTGGAAACTTATCATAGATGGCCTCACAATGATGAGCTGCCATAATATCTTGTCAAACAATTCTATGAAAAGTTTCACTTATAGATAGATGTGGACTACACATCTTATTCTGAGCATGCTAGCCAAGGTAAAGGCCATTTTTTTGACAAATAAGAGTTTAGATGTCCAGATTTTCCACCACCTATGAACAAGGGCATTAGTTGGCCCAAAATTTTTGGTTTTACCAGAACATTTGGAATTGGCAACAACATGCTCCACTCGATCCCAAATTTTTGATAGCATTACCTCTATTATGACATAGATTGATCAGAGATACTTATTGCAGCTATAGATACGCCTTCCTACTAGTGAGGCTACATCTGCATCTTATATTCCATTTATTCGTGTCAATCTACCTACTCCTTTAGATGTCGAGCATATGATCCACACAACTCTACATAATATGTGTAGAGTCTCAGTTTTCAATTTACTAGCATCTTTCTAGGTCATCAGTGATGACCATGGGATCCCTCTTGACTAGGTACAAGGATTTATTAGACAACAATATCTTGGTACACATAGGAGCCATGAGGTGGAATCTTTAGAGGATATTCCATAGCAGTCTACATGATCCCATATGCATCATGTTTCTATTGATCCTTTAGCTTTTTCAGGTCGTCAGGATGTTACAAATCATGTTGAGGTTACTGTGGCACTTGATCTTGTCCATGGCGAATATTGTCAGCTTCTTTTTGGCACTAATACTGCACTAGCTACAAATCCCCTTGCGGTGTCTTTGCATTCTCGTGATCTTAGTGACATTGGTAGAGCCATCGATCAAGCACAAAATGTACTTGAATAATTTATATATATATATATATAATTTTTCTCTAAGACATTGTGTACATACTTTTTTTTTAGACTGCAGGAATCAGCTGGGTATCCATCCCCCTATAAACTACAATGCACCTGGTAAAAAATTTTCACATGACCGGTGGTGCTGGTGTGACATGCCCTTTGGTACCACGGGTTTGGGGGGAAGACTAGACCTCGTGACCTCTTTCCTGCAATAGGATGCTTTAGCCAATTGAGCTATCCCCCTCGCTCCAAAATTTAAGTACATATGTAATGTATTTTAAAGTCTAGTTATTTAACTCCTGATTGAAATTGTGTATTTGAAAATTTTAGTAGCATGGTCATTTGTTAGAGTTAGGAAATTTGGTGCATGATGGTGATACCATGCAGTATACAACTGAGGTACATTTAAATAATAAAAAAATAAAATTACTTGATGTAAGTTTGAACACATTGAACTTGTACATTATAAGTTTTAGATCTAATTTTACATATATGTACACATATAAACATGTATTAAAATTAAATTTAAAAATCTTTGTACTTGAAATTGTGTAGGGCTTGGGACAAGGCTCAAGACACAAATTAGGAGAGATTCAATCGAGACATAGATCCACACATCTTGGATCAGGAGATGGATTGTGATGCAAGAGCATCTAGGGGTACTAGCAATCTTATATCACCAAAAATATTGTTATTTTATTTTGTTCATTTTCAATAAGGGCTTAGGGCTTAGGAGAATAATATTTTGATTTGCAACAATGTAAATTCTCTTGGTGTAAAAATGTAAATACAAATTTGATGGGAAATAGGTCTTGGTAAAGCAACAAAAGCATCTAGTGGGGGAATATTATCTTAGGATTAGGACAAATGGTTTTTTCTTTTAGTGTTTTTGGCATGTTTTGCATGTACAAGTGTCATAAATTGTCATAAGGTAGGCTGCAAAGAATCTTGCATGTCATTGCATGCAAAGTTGTAACCGAAAAAAACTGTAAGGAATTTGTAAGAGGTTGTAAGATGTCATAAACAACCAAATTTGATTGGACAAGAGTTTAGGCACCCAAGAGAAGGTTGACATGCATTGGATTTCATTTCTAATTTGTAGATTTGTAACTCCCAAGGTTGGGCATGGTATTTTCAAGGTGGTTCCAGAAGATTGTTTTGTGAATCCATGGATTGTTTTCTCTTTGCTCATTATCTATTTATTGATGCCTTTTTATTTGGAGAAGGGGGCTTTGGAGAAGTTAAGTTTGCATACCTAGATGCTACCAAAATTATGTCACATTGTTGAAGACACATTTGTTGCAGGTGTTGCATGTAGGATTGAAGGGGAGCCCATGAGATTCAGTTTGATGTAATCTTTTGCATGTTTGAATAAAATATAAGTTGCAGATTTCTCTTCCATAGTATGTACTTTTTATGTATTTTCTGCCTTCTTGCATTATGTTTAGTGTGGTTTTATAATCAGATTTGAAAGGGAGAGTATCCCTTTTCATCAAATTGTGACATGGATCGAGGGAGAGATTGATCCATGTATCAAGGGAGAGATCTAGGGAGAGATTGGGCTAGAGATCTAATGATTCTATTCATACTAGATATCCCTCTCTTTGAGATGTTTTACATGTTTTACAATATTATGGTTTGAGATCAGATTATTATGTTGGAGACACTTTTATGATTTACATCACATTACATACATGTTTAAATTTTATGGTATACACTTGTTATGATTTACATCACATTCATACATTTATGTTTTATGGTTTGAATAAGTTTGTTATAAACATTATTATGGTTTGAATACTAGTTACATAATTTACATCGTGCATTATTATGGTTTTATTTGTTTAGCAAGTTTGTACCTTTATTTAAATTTATTATGGTTTTAACACTTGTTGTACATCTATTTACATTGTGAAATAAAATGTTGGACTATCTAATGGTTGCTATTTGTAAATTTAGAAATATGGATATACAATTCATTTTAAATAGAAATGAATTTGTCTTTAAATAGGTCAAGAACTATAAATAATTTGAATCCAAATATGTAAGTTCAAGGTCAATTGGACTAAGATATTCAATGCTCTTTAAGTGGAACATAAAAATGCAATTGGAAATAGATGATAAGGAATTCTTAGCTCTAAATGTTCATTTTTAAAGTCACTCTAGGTTAAATATAATTTGTGCATATATATGATGCTATATGAACTTAAGAGTTCCATATAATATAATACACATGAATTTGAATGTGCATGAAAATAATTCAAACTAGATGATGAGCTATACTTGTGTCCAGTTGAATGTAAATGAAATCAAATCTATTCAAGTGAACTTAAGAATTCTATATAATCTAATACACATGAATTTGATTATGCATGCAAAGAAAGTGATCTAGATGACAAGCTATAAGTGGAGTTAAATGTAAATGAAATCAAATCTATTCTTGAACTTAAGAATTCCATGGAACATTTATGCAATTGGAAATTGATAAAATATCACTATGTAAATAATATAAGTATCTCAATCTTCCCATGACAACTATATATTAAAAAGTGATAAATCCACATAATTACCAAATATTACATTACATGTGGTCTCAAGCTATACATGGTAAACAACTATTGATGCCAAATATAGCTATCTCAAGCACCCCAAACACCATCATCCTATGATTCACTATAATGAATATTCCAATGCACCAAGGTGAACAAGAAAGACCAATCCAAGAGAACCCATACAAGAACCTTCACAAAATGATACACGCAATTAACATACCAAAGGTTATAGAAAATAATGGTTGCTACTCTAAATGAAATAAAAGAAATTACAATGCCTATAGATCTTGGATAATATAAAAAAATATTGAATGTCACATTAGTAACATAAAAATAAAGTGAACTAGAGATCCAACATTTAGATTCTTCACCACTCAAACACTAAATCAACTAGATCCAATTTCTCACAAAATTACAATAAGGTACAATCATAGTTTAGGAACCCAATAAGAAAAACTACAAATAATTTACACTAATAAAGAGCATACCAACATTTTCACATTTAAGAACCCGCTAGAAAAAATCTTATAAAACCATAGGATCCCAACATAAACACTTCATATGGTATGAACAACATAGCTAAGTTAGTGTTTACCCATGTGACTAGGGGACCAAAAGAAGACTTTCAACATGAAAACTCTCACATAATATATATTTATAGAGTAAAAGAACACAGCCAAAATGTCATAGGGTAGTTAAATACTAATGTAACTGATTTCATTTTTGAATCTTAGATCATATATACATACAATTTACAAAACCTAGCGACTTTTAAAAAGTTCACATTTTTCCTAAATTCCTTTAAATCATCTATTTCAATTGTATTTTTATGTTTGACATGGAATTGTTAAGTTCACTTTCAAATCTTTGATTTCATTTTTTCAACTCCACTTATATGAGCTAGATCATTTATATGCACAATTTACAAAACCTAGTTTTATGTTCCAATTTTTCATTTAAATTTATGTTCCATGGAATTCTTAAGTTCAAGAATAGGAAAAATGTGAAAAAAAAATTTCATTTAAATTTATGTTCCATGGAATTCTTAAGTTCAAGAATAGGCAAAATGTGAAAATTTTAATTCAGTCACTAGGTTTTGTAAATTGCATATATATATGATCTAAGATTCAATAAATGAAATTGAAGATTCAAGCAAACTTAAAAGAATCCCATGTCCAACATAAAAATGCAATTGGATTTATAGATGATTTAAATGAATTTAGGCAAAATGTTTGAAAATATTTTTAAAGTCACTAGGTTTTGTATCAAGCATATATGATCTAACATACATGTTTAAGTGGAATTTCAAATGTAAATTATGAAGTCAAAGATTCTTGAACTAAATTAAGAATTTCACATGGAACTTGGATTTAAATACAATTCCAGAAATAAATGACCAAGCCTTTGAAAAAAACCCATTCCAAATCATGTCACATGTCCAATCAATATAGATATAGATAGATCTATAAAAAGTTTTAGTATATATATATATATATATATATATATATATATATATATATATATATATATATATATATATATATATATATATAGTCATATATATATATATATAGTCATATTACATGTACATATATCCAAAAAACAACTTAAAGCTCCTGGTACATACAATCTGGATCCTCTCTATCTTTGATTATCTCTAAAATATTTTCATGATCTTCAATAGTAAACCTCTGCTTTTGTTTGGCACATCCTCTTTTAGGTAAAGTTTCTAAATTTATTTTTGTTACTATAACTAAGTGACTGTAATGTAGAACCTTTTGTCCTGGTATATAATCAACAAATACGATACCATTTTTATCTATCTTTATTTGTTGATAATATGTGCCTTCAATAACAACTGATCCAATGGGATACTCTTGTCCATCACCATCCTGTCATCAATTCCACCAATTTTCTTTTTGGTTGTGTACATCTTAGTAGATAGTAATCTACACTTTTGTATTGCCAGGATCTGCAACAATAGCAAAAATATCTCCTACACACATACCATGTAAAGTTTACAAAAGTTATACAAATATATTTTTAATATAAAATTTATATATAAACATTCTTGAAACTTACTTGTAACATAGAATATATTTAAATCAATTTTAAGTTAATCAATTTCCATACCTATAACAACTAAATTAGATACACATTCGTAATCAACTAAATATAGAGGATCATAGATATCAATATTGTCATTTTCATCAAAAGGAGGCTTTGATATTAATTGTTTCATTTCCCATCGTGAAACATATTTGCATTGTTCTCAATGCAATCAACACAAAACCATGATTTTTCTCTCACATTAATTGCATAAGGCCTACTACTTCTCATTTTCATGATTTGATGTAGACTTCTAATACCATAAATTGTTTGACAATTATAAGGATTTGATCGATCAATATCTGCAATTTTTTTTTTTAAACAAAAGTGGCGAACCACTATATATTAATATAATAGATATTTTTACATATATACTGGCTCAAAGAGCATACCGGGAGGAAAGAGCCAACGAGAAAACCTCTAGTTATAGCCCATAAAAGATGATAATGAATAATATGTTTACAAAGAGTAAACTATAATTTACAAACTTGACTAAGCATAGCTATCCGAGACTTCTATCTAAGACTTACAATGTTGTCATGATCTACTAGATCATACAAAATACACATTATAATGACCTGAAAGCTTACTATATCTTACAAACTTTGTAAACTTGCAAAAAACCTTCCTTGACTTCATTTTGTTTCACTCCTCCATCTGCATGAGATCAATCAAATTATCATCCTTCTCTTCATTGCCCACTTCCTCAAACTGCAAGTTCACAACAATGTTCATATCTGGAATATGTGCTATGGATAGACTTCTGTTATTTCCATCCTGTGATTACAACTGAACCACATTCTGGAGACCTTCTTGTGCCAGAGAATGAACAGACCCTGGAATTTTCTGCAATAAAGAAGCTGCATGATAACAATTATGATGAAGCAGAAAAGAAGTATAGTGATATTTTTCCCTAAATAATTCAGTCATATCTCTCCCGAGATGATGAGAGTATCTTGATAGTGCTTTATTCAAATGACTGGGGTCTGAGAATTCTAAAGACATTTTTAAAGCATCATAAACATTGACATATGCTTTGTTATGCGGTAAAAAATGTGGAGGAAAGATACCACCCAAATAGCCATCACCCCACGAAAATGCATACTTCTGAGCACTGGTAAGAAGAGCCTCATTTTGCAGGAAGATTTCATTTACCATTTTTTTTTGCTATGACACTTACTGAATCCAAACATTGTAACATATACATGATATTAGATAAAAATATGGAAAGAACATTTGGCGGAAAAATCAATCTTCTTGCTCTTGGCTAAAGAAATTCCCTTCCAATGATGCATTTGAAACATCTATAGTCACAAGGCCAGCAAAAAATTAAAAGCAATTTGTAACTACTGCATATCGAACTTACCAGTAATCGGGGATTCCCAAATTTGCACAGGGAACCACATTCTCAAATTTTGTGGGAGATAATCCATAATGCAATCTGTTCAAGACTTTGGATACCACACACGCACACAATCTTTGGTTAGAGAAAAGACTGAAATAATGAAAAAAAATTCAACCAACTTGACGGAGCTTAAATGACAACTCAATCCATATATATAAGCAAAAGGAAGCCTTGTTTCTTTTATAATGTGCTTACTATCTTATCAAATTAATCTTGAAAAGACTTCACACACCACTCCAATCATGTTAAACTTATTTTAATAAATTCACTTAACACCTATTGAAAGGTTGCGTATTATCCTTACTTCCCAGAGTGCCACGATTTTTTTTTTCCAACTGGCCATGTGATATTTTCCCTGCACTGCTAGATGTCTTAAATGTGCCAGAAAAAATTGTTATTAAAAAATGAATACTAGTACCTGATAGAGTATTTCACGATGGCCATGATAGATATAATTACTACCTTATTCTGGCAATAGATCTTTATGTAGCATCATTCACTTGTAAGCGATTGACAAACGAAGGATAGATGTACAGTACACATACATCATATGCCATCACAATCCCGATTGCACTATAAAAAATGAGTGGCATGTAAACCAAATATTTGACATGAAAAGTACCGAGGATTTGACATGAATTGTACCAAATGATATCAACAACCAACATCACCATCCAAATTTGAATTTGCCAAAATTTGCTTCAAAACTTAAAAATGGTTCAAAAAACTTAGAGATAAACCTACACATGAAATTATCAGCAATAAATATGCAAGTTAAAAATATGTATCACTTGTAAAGCACAAGTTATATTTTAAACTAGCACATCCATAGATGACAATCCCACCTATAATTAATAACTATTTTGAATAAAATTCACTTGATCAACAACCATTTTCCTCTCTGGAGATTATTTTTTCCAAAGCAAGCTCAAATTTCCCAAGCTTAACTATATGAACCACTTCCTTTTCAGTTTGATCACAACGCAGATTAGCTAAATAATCTGCCACCAAATTTCCTTCCCTATAAGTGTGCAATAAATGAAAATGTGTTACTTTTTCTAACAAATTCAATATTTTCTTTACTATATATGCCAATTTCTAGTTTTGGATTTTTTGATCCCTACAGGCATTGATTAAAATAAGTGAATCCCCTTCAATCTATAGGTTTGAAATTTTAAAATCTAGAGCCAATCTTAACCCAAATAATAACGCTTGAGCTTCAGCTTCATTATTTGTTTCACTTACCAACTTTATGGATTTGGCACATAAAACTAAACCTTTATGATCCCTAATGACTATTCCTGCCCTTGAAATTCCCGAATTGCCTCTTGAAGCTCCATCAAAATTTAAATTGAAGGTGCCCAAAGGTGGTGTTAGCCAAACAACCTTTAATCTATCAATTTTATTAACTTTATGAAGGATACCTTTGAAAGGAAGTAAAAAAGAGGCCAAGATTTAAGAATTTTTGAGTCCCAATCTGAAAAAAAATGATCCTGTGTGTTTGTTTTTGGTAACATATGCATTGACTAACTCTGAAATTGAATTTTCCACAAAAATGAAAATATGATCAACACATTGTTTTTCCTTCCTAAAAATGCACTTATTCCTTGCCCACCAGATAGACCACAACACAGAAGCAGGGATCACTTCCCAAATGCATGCAAAAAAGGATGTTAAATAAAGTTGGGGCCAGCTAGAAAATAAATCCCATATAGTCTTGGGCAAGGCTATCTGCAACTTTAATCTTGACAAGACAAAATGCCAACAACATTGTGCTATTGGACAAAGAAGAAAAATATGATTTACATCTTCTAGCACTTGATCACAAAGAACACAATTGAAAGGAACAAAAATTTTCAATTTTGTTAATTTGTCACTTGTTAAAATTTTGCTCTGAATTGCTAACCAGGCAGCCTTAGGCAAAACTTTTGAATTCCAACAAAATTTATATGCTCTTTGAACAGGATTTTGGGAGACTCCTTTAGTTAGGGAAAGATACCCTTCTTTGACAGAATAGTTACCGTTATGAGCTCTGGACCAAATTAACCTATCCGAAGAAGAGGAGACAAAGACTATTCTTTCCCTCAAAATTGATGAAATTATAGCCTAATGATTATCATCAATTGTTTCATTAGAAAAATCTTTCCATTTGACTTTTCCTGTTAAAAGATCGACATTGTCAAAGTATTGATAGACATATAAACCAATTTTTTGGGAAAAATAAGATATTGAAGAATCCAAATTGTAGCTTTTTAATTTCTTATAACCATTCCATGAATCTTCCCAAAAAAGAGCTTGTTTACGATCATTAATTTCCCATGTTAAATATGGTAGTATTATTTTTCTGCAGGACAAAAGGAAATTCCACATTGCAGATCCTGAAGGAGGATTCGAGACAGTGAAGATTCTTGATGAAGACTGACTATCCAAGTATTTATTTTTCATTAAGCTACACCATTTAAGAGAAGGATTTGTATACAAACTCCAGACCATTTTAGCTCCTAAAGCCAAATTTATTTCTTGAAGACTATGAAGGCCTGCCCCACATTTTAATTTATCCAAACACATAGATTCAATAGAAATTAGAGGAATCTTCTTTTTGGTATCAACATTACCAGACCAAATAAATTGTCTGATAATTTTCTGAATTTGAAATGAGATAGACTTGGGCACTTTCATAACTGACATAAAGTAATTTGGAATAGAAGAAAGAACTGTTTTGATCAAAAGTTTTTTTCTTGCTAGGGAGAGCCATCTTCCTTTCCACGAGAGCAACTTGGACTGAATACTTTGGATAATTTTATTCCAATAGGGAACCTATTATGGCTTGAAAAAAATGGGATTCCTAGATATTTACTTGGCAACTGATCTTGTTTAAAGCCAAAAATCTTAACAATGGATTTCTCAATTAAAGGCTTGGTATTAAACAAGTAAATCTTAGATTTTTCTTCATTTATATTTTGACCTGAGACACTAGCATATTTATCCAGAAGATATTTTATGTTTTTAGCTTCTCATAGAACAACTTTACCAAAAATCAATGTGTCATCAACAAACAAGGAATGAGTTACTGATATATTAGTATTTGGAAATGAAACTCCTTTAATTTTCCCTTGAGACTTAGTTGAAAGGAATGATCTACTCAATGCATTAGCCAAAATAATAAATAAGAATGGAGACAAAGGATCACCTTGACGAACACCTTGTGAGGAATTAAAAAATCCCACAGCTGAACCATTTAGTAACACATAAAATATTGCTCCTGAAATACAAGCCATTATCCATTTACACCATTTAGGAGAAAAATTAAACTTCAAAAGAACTTGATTTAAGAAACACCAATCAAGCCTGTCATATGCTTTTAGCATATCAAGTTTAATTATCATAGCTGATAATTTATTTAATGCTATTGTGTGCAGAGTTTCATGAGCCACAATTGCTCCTTCTGGAGTTTCTCTACCAGGGACAAAACCATCTTGCTCTTCTGAAATTTTTGAGGAAATCAGAGGATGAAGGCGAACACAAATGGATTTTTTGAAAATTTTATAAATTGTATTACAAAGTGAGATAGGCCTAAAATCTGAGAAAGATTTAGGTGCTTGGATTTTAGGGATGGCAGCTATATTTGTGACATTGAATTTTTTTAATATATCCCCAGATTTTTTGGACTCCTCCAAAGCACTTAAAATGTCAAAGCCAATGAAATCCCAACATTTTTGATAAAAATAGCTGTGAAACCATCTGGGCCTAGAGCCTTCTCAGGAGATATTGAAAAAACAACCTCTTTTAGCTCTTGAAGAGAGAAAGGAGCAAGCAACTTGATATTGTCTTCATGAGAAACCAGGGAGGGAATATGATGTAATAGCTCCTCTTTTTCAGCAGCTAAATTCTCATTATTATTAACACTCGAAGATAAAAGATTAGAAAAAAATTTGACCGCTTCATCCTGAATGTCTTTCTCTCTAACAAGAGTAGAGCCTGACACGCTATCTTGAATTGAAAATATTGAGGCTTTAGATTTTTTGGTTTGAGCTGAAAGATGAAATTTTTTGGTGTTCTTGTCACTATCTTTCAGCCAAAGTTCCTGAGATTTCTGTCTCCAATATTCCTCCTCATGAGATAGTAATTCTTTCCAATCCAATTGCAATTTCTTTTGTTCTTCAAATGATGAATTTTCAAGACCATTTGCAATGATTTTTTCATTAAATTCAACTAACTTTTTATACACCAAGTATTTTTGGGAGAAAACATTCTCGAAAACTAATAGATTCCATGTTTTTAGATTCTTCTTGACATGATCCAATTTTTTACTTAATTGAAACATATTTGACCCTTGCACAAAGGGAGAATTTTTCCACAATTGCTTTAAACAACTAATTAGATCAGGATGCCTAAGCCACATAGACTCAAATTTAAAAGATGAATGAGACTTTGATTTGATTGTTTTACCAGAAATGAGAAGTGAGATAGCAAAATGATCAGAAGCTACCAAAGGAAGAATTTATGAAGAAAAAGAGCGGTCTAAAATGATCCAGTTCGAAGAGATTAAGAATCTATCTAATCTCTCTGCAATTTACAAGAAATTTTTCCTTCTGTTGGTCCAAGTGAAGATACCATTTAATGGAATTACATCCACCAAATCATTATCATGAATGAATGATGCAAAATCAGACATTACAACTTTTTGAGGAGTAATTCCTCCTTTTTTTTTCCATGTCATTAGCGATTGCATTAAAATCTCCAGCTAGAACACATTTTTCTTGACCAAACAAATCAATATTTGACTTGAGAGTATCCCACAACAATTTTTTGGCAGTGGTGCTAGTTGGACCATATACATTCAAAATCCAAAATGTAAGCTCAAAATGAGTGACATGCATTAACTGCCAATTTTGCTGAAAATAAATATTAGAAATACTAACTGACTTAGTATTCCAAAAAGTTATCAGACCTCCCGAAGCACCTTGAGAAGGTGAATGAGACGCTTCCCAATTGTGCCATTTTTTTATCGCTAAAAAAGATTCCTCAGAAGTTTTTGTTTCTTCTAAAACAATAAAATCAGCCCCTGAAGCATCCAATTGATGCTTCACTTGGGACTTTTCGTCAAAGGCATTTAAGCCTCTGACATTCTAGGAAATAAGTTTCATTGTAATTTAGGAGAGCAACAAGCTCTCCTTGGCCTTTTTTGTTTTGAGGAGAAACCTAGATTAACATCTAGAGTGGATTGAATCCCTGCTGAAATTTCTTCTTGTAGCTTCACAGCTAAAGACTTTCTTCCTCTTTTTGTAGGCCTTTTTACTATCAGGTGGGGAAAACTTTGACTGAGAAATAGAACAAAAGACATCCATAGGAAGAACTTCACCAAATACATCTAAAGCAATGTCCTCTATCAATTTCTCACCTACAGAGACTAAAGACTGATCCAAAAACTTTAGCAAATCTTCTTTTAAGGGCAAGCCATCATGAGAAAATTTTTGTTTCACTAAGATTGATGGATTTTGAGGGCTAACAAAAATACTTTGCTAAAAAATGCTAAGTTTACTATCATTGTTATTTATCACACCCAAAGTTAACATGGAAGCACACTGATTTGCTTGATGAAAGCTATCGAAATTAATTTGCGGTGTTAAAACATTTAAGGAATAAAGAAAAATCTTTATTGCAACAAAGAAAGAACACAACCCGGATCAACAGAGACGATAACTTGATTAAACATAGAATGACACAAAAATTTCTTGCCTAGATCGCCTCCTGAAGTGAAAGATTTATTAGTTACAAACTCCCGATCCAACAAAGCAATCTCATTAAAAGAGGAACCATCTTGAGAAGCCTCTGACTCCTCTTGAAGGAGAGAATTAAGACGACCTGAATGAAAAAAGGGAACAATCCCTTTGAAGCAGAAAAATGAGGCCTTTTTGATCCTACAAAGAGGGACCAGTTAAAGCAAAGGTCAACAATCTTCCCGAGAAGGGAGAAGTCAACCAATATCCTATTATTCAGACCAGTAGGAATCAAAACAGATGAAGGAGTCGGAATTGAAGATGAATCAACATATTTTGATTTGCAACCAAAGTTCTCACAACCAAACTGCTGACATTTTTTAAAAGGGTGAAGAGGAAAATGACATAAAAAGCAAAGAAGATTGGGATCTTCCACAACTACCTTTTGATCCCACAAACCATGCACTGTGTTAATTTGAACACTTGATGCAAAAAATTTTGAAACATCCATTTACACCGAAAACATAACTGGTAAAGAAGGATTTGAAAAAAACTCCATATCTTGATTTAGAAAAATGCCTAGTTTATTACCAAGAATCTCAATGATGCTCGACTCTCTATATTCCAAAGGTAAAACTTGAAGCTGAATCCAAAATGGAATAAATTTCGCCTTGACCCAATTAGGGTTAAAATTTGGAGTCCACAAAGTTGTTAAGAGACCATTTCCCTCACACATCCAAGATTTTTTACGGTAAACAACATTTCTAGAATCTTTATCAGTGAAAATAACCACAAAAAAACCTTCCCCTTTATCTAAATAAAAAACTTGGTTGGAACCGACCCAAGTATTAAACACCCAAGATTGTAAAAACTCAAGCTTTGGGAGAAAATTCCAAAACTTACCAAACAAGGTAACATCCTTTAGATCTGAGATTTGTGGATCAAGCATGGAATGTGGCAACGTGACCTCAACATGAGATGGACGTTTCTTCCACTTTTTTCCCTTTGATTGCCGAGACTTACCAGAGTGTTCCTGAGCAAAAGATTGTTCAAGAGGACGATGAATGCAGGCATATTTACCGCCACAACCTGAAACAACAGGAGAAGGAACCAAAGGCTTGGAAGCTAAATTTTTCGGATAACATTTCTGCACAGGAAGGGCAATGGTGTTGGGAAATGTAAGAGGGTCAAGAGCAAAAAAATACAAACATCCACTAGTGATTAATTTAAGTGAATATATATATATATATATATATATAATTCAAATTTGAAAATTCAATTAAATCATGTACACACACAATTTGAAATTCAAAATTAACAAAATTTGACTAGATGTATCTGTAACTTCCAAAAAATACTGTGTGTTGTATGTTGAGTTGCTCACAGAAAAATTACTTCTGCAACATTCAACAATTTTATTTGCATTCATATGGCATTACCCGTAAGTACACATGTTGGAAAAATTTGTCACTTGTTACTTTTAAGTAACTTTAGAATTTAATTTAGTTTAAATATATCTTTTTTTTTTAAAATATCTCTAGATTCCATATATATATGGTGAACTACCAGCAAGTTCATGTTGATGAAGTGCACACTTCACACATGCTCATGCTCCATCGCGATCTCCTTTTCCATGTCCACTCATAAAAATTCAACAAAAATTTGGTGCTGCATCTAGCATGTTGATGGCTTAACCAAACAAAAGCTTTTGCAGACTTAAATTGTTTTGTGAAGTTACAAATAATTACACTCAAACGAAAAATTAGCTTAAAAAATTAATTATATATAAGTAATTGAACAATTTAAGTCTTAAAGTTAAAGGTAAATAAATATAAATAAAATTAAAAAAAAATCTACTTACCAGCACATCCATCAGGCCATATCTAGTGTTGTTCTTGATTTATGCCACATTGTCTCAGGTCTTCAAAACATATTTTGAAACAATGAGCAACATAGCTTCTATCATGACTTGTATCATCACTGATATAAAAGTGAACCTCTTTATTGATAATTCGATCATCTTTGCTACTTTGTATTCCATCAACCTCTAACTCGACATACCTATAGAAAACTTGCACAAAGATTGCAACTTGCTCTGAATGATAATATTGACTTTGAATCTCGGTTTGACAACTAAATGTATAGTTCTCAGAGAAATCTACAATAGAGAGAATACAACTTGGTGGAAAGCAATTATTTGAATAAAAAAATTGCTTAGCTTGCCATCTGGCACCATGACAATGTTGGATATGTGGATATATGATATTGTGAAATTTATTCATGAATTCACTATAAGTCAATCCACTCTCTTTGAGAATAATTTTTGTGACCTCAACTCTTGACTTCGTTAAGTATGTCTCATTTTCAAATCTCTTCCAAATAACCTGCATTTCAATATTGTCAACTTGTAAAAGACTCTTCAAATCTCCACAATCATTACATACAGTTTTTATACATTGAACATTGAATTCATCTAAATCTTATGATTCTTTGCATGCTTCTAGGGATGGATAATTTTTGATCAATTACTGCCATAGCTTTTTTATATGATTGTAGGTGTAGATCCAATTCAACATGATTTTGACAAGTTTCACGTACTTTATTTATACGTACAAATGATGGTCGTAGTGTCTCAAACATCCTTTGACAAATCTTCACATTTAAATATTCTTGCTTGAATGCTTCAAAAATTTCACTTTGCACGTTGTATCTATAAAATGTATTGGATGAGAAAATTTTGTACCTGTTACCAATTTTCACCTACAACTCAAATTGGTAGAGCTGAGAGAACTATGTTCATTTTAAGGTGAAATTTTTTCAACAAAATCTATGTTGCTTATTCATTATTATCAAAGAAAAGAGTTCAGTTATTTTTATGGAGTGTGCTTCAACAAAAAGAAAGATCCAGTTGACATTCATTCAATGCATTATAGCATTATGAAATAGTACATGAGATAAAATTAAAATATTGCTTCCATCTAGTTTGCAGAATTTCATTCACTTTACAATGTTTCATTCATTTTTTAAAATGAAGTATACACAGGATGATGCAAATACTACATTCATATTCATTGAACATAAAAGGATAATCCAAAGTCCCACACAAACCATGGGAGTAACTGAACCAATACATCAACATGAAATAAGGAATGTATCATATAACTGAAGATATAAAAGTAGAAAAGCATATAAAAAGAAACAGAGCCATCATTGCTTGAAATTTCTTCAAGTTGGTCTTCGTTGTTGTTTTCTTTTCCTTGCTCTCGACCTCCAAGTGAACCTGCAGATGATTGAGAAAGGTTTTGTTAGATCTCCGGTTACAATTCTCCCCACATGCTCTATCAATAGAAATAGAATACACTACTTATGCCACATTGATTTAGGTTCAACAAATGTCAAGAGTATGGAAGAGAGATTGAAAAGTAAGCATTACAGGAGCTTTAGCTTCACTGTTTTATCTAACTTCTTTGATTGAGTGTGCAGGTGCAGGTACAATCACACCATCATAGGTATTTTCAACTAACTGAGGCTTCTCAAAGTGTTATGTGTGGTGGAAAATGTGGCTCCCACAAGGGTTGAGCCCAACACATAACACTAAATAATCAAAGAAAACTATGTTGATTAAAGAATAGTTCTTTCACACAAAGAATAATTGAAAAATAACATGTTTCCCGAGCACATGAGTCAACCCTTTAAATTGGGAAATACAAATGGATAATGGTATTTTTCAGAATGCTTAATTGATATGAAACATTGAATAAAATGCTTCATTTACATCATGTTTCACATCATTTATTGCTGTCATAATATCATATTTGTTGTTATCATCATATTAAATGTACATTAATCAAGGGGGTAGTCAAGGTACCTTGTTTCTCAGATGGAAGGACAACAAAAAATGATCATCAATGATAGTCAACAAGATTCCAATTTACAGTCAAGGTCTTTAATGCAAAAGGGATGTGGATTATGGCCTAGCTACTGAAATATTTGTGCCCATTATTGATGAAACTTACATTAGCACTATACCCTTTGCCCTAGGAAGATCATTAAGGATGAATGTAACATGCCAATCATTTGTATTAGTGAGTCATTGTATTGATAGTTTAAAAGGAAACTCCATTATTAGGGACAAATTTCAACCATATCAAAGAGATGCATGATATAAAATGGACAAAGACAGTTTTGAATACCTGAATACAAACAGCTTGAAAGGGCGGTCAATACCATGAAATGGAGAAATAGAAAACTCATTATACAATCACCTTACAATATGGTGTGATATTAAAAGGATGCAGAAGATCAATCATTATCAAGGGATAATAGCAATATAATACAAGTCTATTCAACATACAAAGAACAAGATTTTTTGCACGAGTACAAGGAAATATCAAGAAGAATGGGCTAATGCTTAGAGCATGGAATTTTTTAGGATCACAAGAATGTATCTTAACATTCTATCACGATTGCAATACAAGTCAAGGTTTTGTGAAAGAATGCAAACCCATAATGGAGCATAAACACCCAAAATGGAGAGCTCGATTTGCATCTCAAATTAAATAGCCCAATTTTTTGCAAAAGTTACAACTACAAAAAAGTATACATTTTAGAAAAATAAAAGAGATACCACAAGCTAAACAGGTCATAACCTTTAGTGAAATATTTTTCTTTCATTTTGGTTTTCCTTTCTTTCATGAACAATTTTTGTTTGTCATTGACACACAAAGGAAGGTAGATGAAAACCCTTGAGTTTTTTCAAAAAAAAAAGAGATGATCCAAAAGATTCAGGTTTCAATCCCCTCCAATAAGATCATAAAGAAGAATATATCGATCTCGTACAAAAAAATAGAAACAATTAGAAATAATGAATAAAACCTCAGGCACATTCTAAATGGCAAATACCTAGAAAAATGCGAATATAAAAGCCATAGCTCGAGCTTCACGAAGAATCCTCAACAATAAAGTGGAATGAAAGAAATAAAAGAGAATAAAGCTCACGACCTAATAAGAAGAGAGGATACACAGTGAAAAGAAGCTGTGGCCATGATCTCTAAGGAGGCTTGAAAGCTTGGAGAAATAAAGGAATGCAGTGACAACAAGATATGTACGAGCTGGATTTTTTAAAGAGACTTTAGAAAATTTTATATAGAGGTCACAACCATGAATCAAGGAGAAAAAACTAGAATATGATCATCATTTTGGCATGAATGAGCTCGAAACAACTCTCTATTCATAGATAATGATAAAATCTAAGTATTTTATACAAGAGATAGAGCATATTGCGTAACTTCAACACATTTATGTAGGAAGAAGCTCTAGTACATCTCGAAAAATGATCCAGTTCAAACCCTATTTTCTCCATTAGTGGTGCCCCCAAAAAATAGTGAATGCAAATGAAATGAAAAGAAGACTTGGCCATGGTTTTTCTATTAGGGTTTCTTTTACCCTAGGTTGGGAAATTTTATTTTGAAGACATTTTTGCCTTTAAATTAAATCTTGTGCACAAGATTAATACCTATGATGTGAATTGATTACCCTCTTAATAATTTTGCATGAAATATCAAACAATCAAGTCGCCCTTTCCTTGCATGAAATTGAAGCAAAAATTAAAATGTTAACAAATATTAAAGTAATTTATAAATTACTTTAATATTTATCATGAAGATGTAAAAAAAAGAAATTCCATAACACTTATTGAAGTAGGCCATAACTGAGTGACTTTAATATTTGTCTAAATTGTTTATTTTATCTCAAAGTCATGCAAACGAGGAAAGGGCAGCTAACTGATCAGGCAAATTACAAGTATGGAGGCAACTAAAATCTTCTTGTCTTCAAAATCATGCAAAACCAAGACATGAGTGGAGCTCAAGACTGAATGGCAATGAAATGATCATGTGAAGAGGTAGAATCGAAGGATATTTTCATGTATTTGGAGTTGAACTGGAGACTTTTTTAGTTATTTGATACAGTTTAGAGGTCTCTTTTGGTCAAACTAGTTGTAACAGGGAGTTGGAGCCTATTTTTGCTCAATTTTCTTCAGTTTCAACTCCTTTTTTTGAGGCTTTTCTTTTTTCTCGTGGATCTTTTGGAGGTGGAGATATTTTGGACTTCAGTTGCACTTCAATGTTTTTCATGAACATTTTCCATCTCTTATATATATTGGAAAAGAACTAGTCTTTTTCTTGAGTTCTTGTTTTCTACCTTTACATTCTGCAAAGAGACTATCTTGTAACTCAATTTTTTACAATTTAATATATACAACAACTTTTATAGGTTATCATAGTTTGTCAATTGCAATGTTTTCTTTTCATCTTTCAATATTATCCAATTTTCCTTCTAGATTTCAAGTGTCGTCCTTATGCTTGATTTGATAGGAAATGTACTATGTTTCAATCTTGAAACCTTTATTTTTCTATCTCAGTCATAAGTGTATGAATGCAATTAAGTTCAGTTTCATAGGTTATAAATTGTGCATATAATTCAGAGTTATCATCTTTGTTGTGAGAACATTATTTTCCTTCGAAGAGGATAATTCCACTAAAGAATTTGTATGAAATGTTTATGTGATTGAATTGTCCAGATCTAGTTGTGCAGATAGAATCTTTGAAAGGTCCTCGTGAATCAGTTTGCATGTTTACCATTTTTAGGGCATCACCATCATTTCATTACAGTTTTGAATTTCATTCAAAAAATCTTTCTATCCCTTTTCCTGCATAATCATTAGCTTAATATAAAATCATAAGGGAACCAACCCATAACTTGGAGGTCAATCCTCATTATAGGGTATGCACAACCTGAGGATATTCCAATGTTTCACAGGATTGCAAAGCTTTCTAGCTTTGCATCACGGGTGCAATCTTGTTGATAACAATACCATCTTCACCTATTATTTGTATAGTAACCCTTCTATTGGAAGAAACACAAGAGTGGTTGGTCCAATATTCAACCACCTATTTCTTTACATCTTTTGAAATTTTGTCTTTTCGAGGAACCCTACAAATATTTACCCATTTTTTCTTAATTTTTCCATCTATTTCATTTATCTTTTCAATATACGTTTGAATAGTTCTTCTAGAACCATTTAGTAATTCAAAAATTTCTTGAACTTGTATTCTATTTGATAATTTCTTACTAGAAATTACAGTCATCAATGCTCTATGTGCAACACTTTGATCAATAGATTAACTCTTGTTTTCAATACATTTTAACGCTTCTTGCAAGTTTTTTAAAATTATTTATTTTACTGAATCTGATGAATTTTTCCTATCATCAACCCCTAACAACTCCAAAATAAGGGTCATTTCTTTTCGTCTAAATAACTTTGCAAATAACCGTTCTCTTCCAATTAGAGATTTTTCTTCAAAAAATTCATCCCATATTCATTTTTAGTGTAATTTTAATGTGCTTTCAGATAACATATCTTCAGATGAAATATTATTGAAAAGAGAATCCTCATCCATCTCCATCAGATTTTCCATACCATAGAAAAAAATCTATTACTAGGTTCAGTTTGTTCTTGTACCTGTACGCCACCTTGGCCATCAATATTTTCCATGGGTTGTTTTTTAGTTGATATTCCTTCACCTGCTCGTCTCTTCCTTTGTATTGGTCATGTTCAATCATACCTCCTTGATCTAGTCCTTTTATTCGCCATCACAAATTACACTCAAATTTGAATTCACCTGCATACAAATTTATACACACGCGAGCTTTGAATGAAAAATGTACAATTAATATTGCATAAATATCTAACACTAAATTATAAATTGTTCATTTAATTAAAGATAAAGTACAAAAAATCATTCAAATTACAAACATATCACATGAGAAAATTTGGTATAATGAGCTCATATTTGGTATATATATGAGATTTTGGATGAGGATTTTGAGAGTTTCTGGTTATCTAGTAGTTGTGGTACTATTTTTATCAAGTGCATGGTTTCAGGTTGCAGGTATCCAAAGTGCAGTTGTGTTTTAGAATGACATCTGCGGCTATTTTTCTACAAATGTGGTTTAGGATAACAATTGCAGTTCTCCAATGATCAGTTGCAGCACAAAAATGTAGTTGTGGGCTTGTTTTTATCAGTTATGGTTCACAAAGTGTGGTTTTTGCAGTTTTGACTTGGTTTTTGAGTGATTTTGATAAAGTGAAGTTTGGAAAACATTGAATACAATCATAAACACTTGTTTTTGATCTGGTTTTGAATGTGAAAATATTTTGATATCAAGATAAAACACACATAGACAATATGAACAATCCCTATGGTTGGAAAGGAAACCACCGGTTGATATCCCCACTTGGATTTCTCCAACCACTTAATAAGGTAGACAACTAGAGACTTGATGGCACTGACTCCCCTCCACATCACTCACTTCTCAGGCTCACCAAGTATAATTCCCCAAAGAGGAATTTTTGTCTATACACATACTTAGTGAAGATGTGGTGTAGCTTTAGAGGTCGGACCTCCTGCGATCAACGAGCATATAAAAGGTTTTTGGCCAGTAAAATGATTGGTTCTTAGTAAGGGCATTTGTTCAAGGTGGTCATACACATGACAAGATTAGCTCAAGATTATGGTTGATCAAGAGGCCTCATAGTCCCTTCCTAAGAAAGGATTTTGACCTAGCTCATGGGGCTACTGAGGGTGTCACTTGTTGATATGACGCATCCGCACCTGTTCCTTAATGACTTTCATCAAAAAGCACTTTTCTTATATAATAGTTTAGAAGAGCTTGGCTTTAGCTTTTTATCGTTTGGGTCGTTCCCACATTTCAAAGTGGGGTGACAGGCCCTCTAAAACAAAAGGTTCACAATAGCAAGGAATTATGTTGTTTATGATCTCCCAAATTACATGAAGCACAAGGAGAGAGCATATGTAACGCCTTTGCCTCACGCTTGCATGGGGTTCATTTTAATTCCAAAAGCCAAATGTGGGGGCAGTTATGAAAGATACCAAGGGAATGATTTTGATCCTCAAGATCCCCAAGTGGCATGAGAGGATACACATCCAATGGCACAAAGAAAACCACAAAACATAAAAGACACTTTTAAATTTTAACCTTTGCTTATGATGAAACAAGCACTTGCAAATTTTAAACCAATGACATTTTATGCATGTTAATTTTAATACCCATGAGTGAGAAAATACATTTTGTTGTTCATTTTAAAACCTCATGAATGTGATATGCATGTTCATTTTACCCTTATGATCTTGATGCAAGTTGTAGTTGTGAAAGACAAACAAAAAAAAAATTGCTTAAACCTAAACTAATGTAAAGCTCAATTTTTTTTGTTTGTTTCTAAAGAAATAATTTTCGTGAATATCCTTAGGTCCAAATCCACATGCTAAAAAGAAATAGTTACTACTCAAAAGCCATAACCTACTTGCAAACCCAAAAGGAAAAACTTGAATAAAACTAAAAATAGAAATTTTTATACCTAACCAGGCAATTGCGCATTCAAGTCTACAAATGCATTGTTGTAATGCATCATTCAAGAACAGTTGCATCATGATTTTGAATTCTGGTCTCCCACCCACAAATGTGTTGTTGTTTTCCATAGATTTGTTATTCTTTTTAATTCCAACCTCTCACTAGGAAGTTGTGTTGTTTTACTTATCAGATGCATCGTTTCTTAGCAGTTGCGTCACTACACATCTTAGCTGTGTTGTTCCGTGTGAAAACCTGCAAAAAAAAAGCTGTATAGATCTTGCAAAAAAATTTCTTCACATCGGGTTCACCAATATAAGATGGGTCAAAATGAGCTAGCCTAGATTGTAGTGACAACCACAACACTAATAAGCCAAAACCCAATCCAAAATAAGAGAAAACAATCAAAACATAAGAAGAATGAAAACATCAAATAAAAACACTCCCCATGCTTGAACTTGAATCACTTCCCTTGTCTCTCCTCATTCTTGTTTTGCAAATATGCCCTTAGATTTTTAGTTGAAATGTGCTAAATACTTGCAAATTGTTAGCAAGAAAGTTGGAGATAAGTGGTTGTTAAGTAAAAAATAGACGAGAAAGGCTTCTTTTATAGATAGCCAATCGAATGGACGGATGAGATCAAGCTTCTAGAAAGATGCCAAGATCAAGGTTGAGAGGACATGAAACATAGGAAATGAGAGGTTACAAAACAAACGGTAAAGATTAGAAAAAGCCTAGAGACAATTGACAATAGAGATTTGAAAATGAGATAGTGGAGGAATAATATGGAGGAATTAAAAATTAAAAATAATTAATTCATGAGAAGGAATATTTGACCAAATGGAGGCATAAATTATTTATTTGAGGAAAAAACAAGTGGGCATTTAATTAAAATAATTTATATAATTATTGTAATTAAATAAGAGGAAATGGGAAAAGAGAATTAAATAATTAATTTGAGTTTAATTATTTAATAAAAGAGAAGGATTGGGAGATAATTAAATAATTTTGACAATTATTTAACTATTGTTAAAATTAAAAGATTAGTGAATAATTGAATAATTAATAATAATTATTTAACTATAGACGAATGGCGATAAGAAAATAATTAAATAAATAGTAATTTATTTAATTATTGAAGAAAGGGGGAAATTAGTGACACAATTAAGATAGAATAAAGTTTAAGAAGTGAATTAATTAAATAATTAAAAATTAGTTAATTAATAGAGAAATGTGACCAAGAATAATTAAATAATTAAAATTATTTAATTATGTGGAGATGAAGACCAAGAGAAATGATGCTCACAAACTAAGACATTTTTCAGTGTCTACAATTTCAACTAGAGTTTTCATGAGATCAAACATTCATATTCAAGAAGAAAGAAAGAGTGGAATCTTGGAGCAACATTATAGTGTTTTTGTAGGTCTTCAAGCTCATTTTTTTGTCAAAGATAAAGCATTATTGAAGAAGTGATAATAGATGCCTATGGAGAATCATGATGGATTCTAGGTTTTGGGAGAAGCACCATGAGATTCAACCAAGCCTAATGACTTGTTTCCTTAGTGATTCCATCTTCTATGATCATTCCATTTTCAGCCTAAAGATAGGTGTACCATTTTTTTTTACATTTTGGTTTATTCCCCCTTTTTCCATATTTTTAGAAATGCTAATTTCACTTGTATTGTCACAAAAGATAGATATAGGCTCGTCATACACTACTCTAATATCCTTCAATGTTTGTCCCATCCACAAAACTTATGTACAACATGATGCTGCAAAAATATACTCAACCTTTGCAGTGGATAAGGAAATTGAATCTTGCTTCTTACTCAACCATGACACCAATCTACATCCAAGAAAAAATGTACCACCACTTTTACTTTTTTTGTCATCAACACAACCAGCCCAATCTGCATATGTATAAACACTTAGTATGAAGTCAGTATCCTTAGAATACCACAAGCCCTAATTCAAAGTGCCTCTTAAATATATGAATATCGTCTTCACAACTGCAACATGTGTTTCTTTAGGTTCTTCATGAAATCTATCCACAAGAAAAACTACATGCAAGATATTTGGTCTAGTTGTAGTTAGATATAGTAGTCCACCAATCATAGATCTATATTTGCTCTAATTAGCCTTAGGTGAATCATCATCTTTTCCCAAATTACAACCAGCCCCCATAGGAGTGCATACTGGTTTGGATTCTTCCATTTCAAACTTATTCAACATCTATTTGACATAATTTGACTATGAAATAAAAATCCTTGTATCTATTTAATTGATTTGTAACCCAAGGAAGAAATTCATCTCCTAAACATTGTCATTTCAAACTCTTTCTACATATCTTCAACAAATTTATTACATATAGCTTCATTTCCTCCAAAGATAATATCATCCACATATACAACCACTATCAAGATTTTGTCTTCCTCAATTTTGAAGTAAAGATTACTATCTGTGGTGCCTTTATTGAATCCTTTCTATATCAAATATTTCTCTAGTCTTGCATACCAAGCTCTAGGAGCTTTCTTTAATCCATATAATGCCTTCTTCAATCTATAACCATATTTGGTTGATCTCACAATTGAAATCCTTTTGGTTTTTTCATGTAAACCTCTTCTTCCAATTTGTTGACAATTGAGGTGTTTTCTTAGCTTAATACCTTGTAAAAATTTAATATTTCCGATCTAAATATGATTTTCCTTTGTTATAGATTCTTTGTAGGCAATTATCTGATTAATCCATTTTACTGTTTGTAGAATGTAGACAAAAGTTGATAGATGAAGTAGACAAGATATTAGAAAGATTACACAAGAATATAACATGGAGAAAACCCTTTCAGGTAAAAAACTCCACCAAGAATTAATCTATTATTCAATCTCTGAAGTAGATTACAATAGCTCCAATTCTTGCTTGAGAATGCCTCTTTTTCCTTCACCAAAACTTCTTCACAACCTGTAATAAAACTGATAATAACTCTCTTCAACTTGCTTGAGATATATATACCTTGATCAAATTTGTAAACTCAAATTGAGTTACAATTACAATGCGTAATCCCTAGCCCTAAAAGGTACGCCTATCTCTTGCAAGTAAAGTTATGTCGTGAAGAACAATTTCAAATCCTCATCTTCATGCATTTGGGCGTCCCAAAATGAAGTGCCAACTCAACCTTTATTCTATAAATATCTTCAAGGCTTTATCCTCAAAGTAGGCACCCAAAAGAGGGCCCACTTAACTAAGCCTTCTGAAATATCTCAACATGCAAAGGAGTTATTTCCAAGAAGCCAACTTGGGCGCCCAAGTTGGGTCCAAGTCATTTCTTGTTAATTGAAACATTTCTCAACACCATTCATGCAAGAATGGCCATTCCCTATTAACTTAAGGTAGTCCCTGTTATCTTTCATGCAACTCAAGTTATTAGCCATGCATTCCAAGTTAACTGAAGTCAACTAGCATTCAACTAAAACTAATTGAAAATAATTGAACTGTAACTGAACTGAACTAAACTAAACTTCATGCATGCAAACATCAAACCCTAAATCCTAGGATCTTTACATGCATTCAAAAGTGTTATCTCTTACTCTGAATAGTTAACTAAACTCAAGGTGAGTGTCACCTACCATGTGGGTGCCCCATGTACCCCTATTATTTAGGAACTCAAAATGGACGCCCTCACATGCTCCTAACATTTAGAATTAATTACAAATGTCAATTACCATGATTATTTCATCAAATATTATTCTCTTCCTAATCCTAGTGTTGTTGAACACAGTCCAAAGACTTAGGATATATGGTGAAATAAATAATGTTTAGGATTGTAATTAAATGACATCCTATTTCCAAAACAATTCACCATTCATAAAAGTAGACTTCACATCCATTTGATAAAATTTAAAGTCCTTATATGCTGCAAATGCAAAAAAAATTCTAATAGGTTCCATCCTAGCCACAGGATAAAATATCTCCTCAAAGTCTATTCCTTCCACTTGTGAGTAAATCTTACACATAAGTCTTCTCTTATTTCTTACCACTTCTCCATTCTCATTTAGCTTGTTTCTAAAAACTCACTTAGTTTTAAATATGTTCTTGTTTGCTAGTCTAGGAATTGATTCCCAAGTCTAATTTTTCTCAATCTACATAAGTTCTTCCATTGCCTTCATCCAATGTTTATCTTTATGCCTTACTCACTATTTTAGGTTCAACTTTAGAAAGTAAACACAAATTTACCTCAGCTTCAATAGCTTTTCTTCTTTCCAATACTCATTTCCTCTTATCTCCAATGATTTGATCTTTGGAATGATTATTTTGCACATACTTAGGGGTCTTCTCTGGGGCTTCTTCCTCTTAATTCTACACTTCCTTCTCCTCCTCCTCCTCCCCCTCCTTCTTCTTCTTTGTAATTAGGTTCATCTAACACATATCCATCTATTGTAATTGAATTCTACAAATTTTCATCAACTTTAACATTTGCACTTTCAACAATATTTCTCATCCTTTTTTGTAACATTTGTAAGCTTTTATTTTAGTAGAATTGTAATACCCCTCTGTTTTTCCTTCTAGTTGGATAGTGTGTCCTTGTGTGGGTATGTTGCTTTGATGTGTTCTGGTTTTTCAGATGCCTTGTTTGTGTGCTTTCTGTTAGTACCTTGTCGATGGTACTCAGCTGTTATTTGATTGCTATCTATAAAGTGACATTAATGTTATCTTTATGACATGTTTTCGATTAGCATTATGGATATTCGAATTAATAATATTTATGCGTTGAATTATATTAATATGTTAGAATAGTCAGTTAGTTGCATTGTATTGGTGAAGGGGACGAGATTGCATCACTCACTTGTGAGCGCCCTACGATCCAGTGATTTCCTCTTCACGGTATGTATTTTATGTTGATTATATTATATGTTGTTGTTTACTTGATTTTCAGGTTGACAGGTACAGGACATCGACTCCACCTGGTTTTACAGGTTGGAGCGTGTCCAATGCCCAACGGTATTCGATTGGGAGATAGTAGCTAGTTTTCCATACCAAGCCATCACCCTAGTCCTATTATGTCGTCAGGTGTTTGTTGGGTTGTGTTGTTTTGAATATTGTTCCTGCTCTTCTTTATTTAATTTCAAGTTAGAAAAAAGGGTAATTAAATGGTATTTTTGTATTTAAGTTATTGATTAAATTAATCTGGTTATAATGTGGAAAATGTTATTTAAAGTTATTAATTAATTTAATTTAATTAATAAAATAATTTAATCTTGGATTAGATTCATTTTATTGAATTAATTAAATTAATTAATTTGTATTAAGCAATTCATTTTGGAAATTATTGGATATTTTGTTGAAATTGAAAAAATAAGAAAAATGATTTAAAAGTCAAATTAGGAAATTTGAATTCAAAAATTGAATAAATGAGATATTTTGCATTTTCTGTTTTCTGAAATTGATGAGGGTGGTTGTAGGATTTTTAGGGTTTTATCCTTATGTTTGAATTTTGCTTCACAATTTTGAGAGGATAAAGTTTTTGGAAAATTGAAAATGGAGGAGAGAAAGAACTGTTGCATTTTGTGGGTTTTGGGATTTAAGCTGTAGAAATCTGTGGAACTAGATTGGGAAGCAAGGTTGGAAGCTAAGCATCGTTTGAACCTCCTCAAATTCAAATTACCAGGTTCTTTGTTTATTAAATTTAGTTGTTTTATTATATATGTTTTGCTGTTTGGAAACACTCTAAACCTAAGTTTGGTTTGCAAATAAAACCCATCTTAGTTCTTGCTTCAAATTTTGAAAGAAAAGAAAGCAAAACCCTGTTTGAAAATAAATTTCTCCATGGAAAATATTGGTGTTCTTAGCTAGAAATTGTTATTTCAATTTTGTTTGTTCAATTAGATTTTAAAAATATGGTTATGTGGATATTTAAATATATGCATATATATACTCATTGAATTAGATATATATATATATATATATATATATATATATATATATATATATATATATATATATATATATATTTTTTTTTTGCATACATAATTGGGGGTTATGCTGCTAGAATGTTTTTGAAATACCTAGATATAGGCGCGGATTTCTAAAAATCCGTAGGCCTTTGTTTTAAAAATAAAAAATAAAAAAATTGTGAGGGAGGGCTTTGGGGGAGCCGTCGGGGGCTCACCCCACCGCACCCCCCATGGGAGGCGTGTGGGGGAGCCGCACCTAGTGCGACCCTTGCAACCCTACCCCGTGACTGCTGTGTAAGCAGCTGCCACCATCGTTGGTGGTCGGCTGTGCTTTGCACAGCGCCACCAGCAATGGTGGCTGGCTGCGCACACAACCACCACCGACGCTATCAATAGGGCCGGCTGTGCTTTGCACAGTCGACGCCTTCCTTTCGCGCATGGCCAAACAGTCTCCCAGCCCTAAAAGTTGTGCGCGTGGCCCAAGGATGGCACACGCCCGCATAGTCTCCTTTGTCTTTTTTTTAATAACATAAAATATATTATAATATCTTAATATTATATTTTATAATATTAAATATTTATATTTATATATTAATAATTAATATTTTATTATATAATATTAAATATTATAATATATTTTAATTTTTAATATTATATGTTATAGCATCAAGTTATTAAAAAATTAAATAGGTGTATTAATTGAAATACATATATAAGGAAGATTCATCCTTGGTAATTGGATTAAATAATATTAAACATTTCACTATGGCATTTTGTTTAAAAATAAATAAATAAATAAATATTGATTTAACTTATTGTTTATGTTTTAAATGTACATGTGAGAATTAGAACAAGTAATTTTAATCAAATTATCAGTTGAAATTTTAAATGCATTTTTGGAAGGTTAAACTTAGAATTGACAAGAAATGTGTTTAGCATCGTGATTATTTAATGATTTATTTTGCAATAAACTTATTGTAATTTCTAAACGTTATATTCTGAAACATAGTAAGATACATGAATACTTGTTACCATTGAAACAATTAGTGAAATTGAACTTTTGGTTTGAATTCCATCCTTCGATTGAAAGAGTAGTTATTTAATCCTGTGTTCTTGAGGCTATTAAGTACTGAATGCAAATGAAAGAGGTGGATTTAGGAAATCCGAAGTAGAGTTAATTCTGATTAAACTGCTTGTCTCTTATGTTATCGCCTTGGGGAAAATGGTCAGAAGGGTTAAGTCTTCCAGATGGGTTTTTCAGTTATGTGGGTTGTCGTGTCATGTTTGGCAACTTATTGTGGATTCTCTTGGGTAGAGCATGAGGATTGTGTCTATGTTAGTACCCAGTTTTCATGAATGGTGATGTTTATACCTCCTTGGTTTAGGAGCGGATTATGGGATCCACGTCTCCTTGTAAGGAGTGGTTGTTATTTTGTTGCCTCCAGTGTTGGAGAGAGTTTTTTTTTATGTCGCCTCCTGTGAAAGGCGTGGTCATGTTATCTTGTGTGTTGTCAAGTAGAAGAGTGGCTTCCGTAGGGGCTAGAGCCCGAAAGAGGTAAGATTGGGTAACCTTTGGAAGTGGTTTAATCAAGTGATAACTAAAACAATACTTAGAAGATTAGGACTAACTTCTTACTAATCAAGATAAGTTGACCTCACTCATAGACACAAGGGCTCATTTAGACTTGGGATGGGTGGGAAGGCCGAGGATGGCAAGGTCATCTATCTTGTTTGTACGAAAGGTATTTGATTCTACATTAGTGAGTATGAGGGTCGGGGATCGGTTTGAGGCCACCATCTTTACGATCCACAGTGGGTAACTCATGACGAGCTATGTGATGACACTCTATCTAGGACAACCGTTGGTTTTTGATTTCGCATTAGTAGGTTTGAGGGCCAAGGATCAGTTGAGGCCACCATCTTGACGATCCGCAGTGGGTAACTTATGATGTGTTGTGTGATGGCACTTTGTGTGACCATAGTTGGTACTTGTTTATTGTGGGTATGGTTTCCGTAACATACCTGATGTGACCATGGTTGGTGTTTGATTTTGTGTGTATGGTTCTCATAACATACTTGATCTACTTTATTTCTGGAAGCAATGTGACCTTGTAGTATTGTACTTGAGTTGTACTTGCATGGTATTTGAGTTGTACCTTGGGATGTACTTGTGTGGCATGTGGTTGGGTATGTCAGTTTGGTTCAGTTTTGTGTTAGCCTGTTTCTAGAGGTAGATGGTCTTGGCTAGGATTCCTTGTTACTATCTCCTAGCACGGGGGGTGGGCCTTTGGGTTCCACTTGGTTGGGTGGCATGCACCTAAATCCATTGGGTTCTTTCTTCATGTTCTTGTGGATGAGACTTCCAGTTGGAGAGTCATTGGATTCAGTTTCAGTTCATGCTTTATTTCATTTTAGTTGTTCTTGTATTATTTTACCCCTCAGTTGTTATCGAGGTGGAAGTTGTAATTGTAATTATGTTTATTGATCTTACCTCATTCGGGGAATGAGAGTAGTAATCTTACTGTTTTTAATGGATTAATGCAATGGTAAGTTATCTTTATGCTTGATGTAATTATCTTATTTGGAATGCATGTGCTTTATTTATTAATTAATAAATTGACTTGGTTTGATTCATGTTTTTTGTTGAGGTTCTATATAACCTCTGTCTCGTAACCTTAGAGGTTGTTGGCATTAGTTAGTGAGCTTGCATGTTAATTGTTCTTAAACAAAAAAAAATTTAGCCTGTTTAAGTAGTTGTTTGAAATTTCCTCTAGGGTTGCGTGGTGGGGCGTTACAAGAATATCCAAGGAAGATACATTCATTAGACTTTGCATCAAAATTTCCCAATTTTTCTTCATCTCTCTTGATATAACATCTACTTCCGAATACTCTAAATTACTCCACAATAAGAATCCTTCCATACCATAACTCATAGGGAGTCTTTGTGCTATTAGACTTTTCTTGAACTTTATTAAGTATGTAACAATAGTATGAATTTCTTCTCTATAGTAGGCTTCCAATAGTTTTCTTCTTTCATCATATTCCTAACAACTTCTTGAATAGTCTTGTTCTTCCTCTCAACCACTCCATTCCACCGAGGAATTATAGGGGTAGACGATTGCCTCTTTATTCCATGAACTTTATAAAACATGTTAAAATAATTGGAGGTGAATTCCCCACCTCTTTCAAACCTCAAACATTTTATTTTCACATTCATTTAATTATCAACCATAGCTTTAAATGCCTTGAATCTATCTAATGCATCATAATTTTCTCTAAGAAAAGTAACCCATTCCATTCTAGAATAGTAATCAATCAAAATCATGAAATAACTATCACCTTGTAGACTTCTCACCCTTGTAGGACCACATAGATCTGCATGTATCAATTATAGTAGTCCAGTAGCAGATTGTTCCTTTCCTTTGAAACTACTCCTTACTTGCTCTCCAAACTGACAATCCTTGCAAACAACATTGATAGGGAATATTAATCTGAGACATAAATCAATGACCATTAGCACCCTTGAGCTGATAGATATTCCCATCTTCCCTTTTACCAGTAGAAATCATAGTTCTAGACCCTTTTGTGATCTCACATGATTCATCCTTAAACACAAGATTATATCCTTTGCTACATGTTTATCCAACACTCAAACTATTATTCCTTAAACCCTTAACATAGTAAACATTATTAGTATTATGTTTTCCATCAAAACTAATTGAACCTATTCTGCAAATCATACCTCCTGAATCATCTCCAAATTTATTTAATTCACAATCATAAAACTTACTTTTTTCTTTGGTCATGTGATTAGAGAAGCCACTCTCAACAACCCAATAATTCTTGTCTTATTTAATATGAAAGGTAGAAGCCAAAGTACCTTCAACCTTGCCATTCTTTAGAATACTTTCCCTCACACATCTTTTAGCGTTAGTAGAACTAGATTATTCTTTTATAGCCAAGAACAAGCATTCATTATCATCAAAATCTCCATAATCAAATTCACCATCAGAAATAACATCTTCTTTGACATAGTATGCTCTTTTAATCATCTTTCCTTTGTTCTCCTTACTCTTATTGTTTACAACTCTTTTTTAACATCTTGAAGCATAATCAACTATTCCACCACAACTTAAACATTTGAAATTTAGTTTACCTTTGTACTTATCGATACCCTTTTCATCCTTCTTACAAAGTTAGCTTACACATCATAAAGATCATCTCCATTTGAATCTTCAATCTTTTCTGATTTTCCAACCTTAAAAGTAGTTTCCACTTTTGTACCATTATTCAAACCAAGATTTCTCATTTCAAATGAAATTTGTGTACCAATCAATTGATCTCTAGAATAAGTATTAAAATTTGCAACTTCCTCAATAACAGATACCTTTTCATTGTATGAATCAAGAAGATTTCTTAGAACTTTTTTGACCACCCTAGGTTATTTAACTTGTGCACCAAGACTTTTCATAGCACTTACCAATTCATCAACTCTTTGCATGTAGGTTGAAATTGTTTCATCTTCAGACATTCACATAGTCTCAAATTGTTCCTTCAGATTCTTCAACTTAGCTTGCTTAACCTTGTATCTCCTTCATAAATACTTTCAAGATTATCCCAAACATCTTTAGCAGTATGAACATTCATAACTTTAACCAATTTAAAATTTGAAAGAATGTTCATCAGAATAAATCTTGCCTTATCATTTATTTCATGTGCCTTGATCTCATCACTTGTACTTGGACCATTCAGAGGTGCAACATACTGATTCTTTATTGATTTTTCAATTTCAAATCCATGAGCTTCCATATATCCTTCCATCTTTGTCTTCTATAATGCATAGTCTGTTCTATTAAATCTATGGAAATCAATTTACTTCACCATCCCAGATCTACCTTAAGAAGTTAATCTCTTATCCAAGGAACCTTTCTCTAATACCAATTGTTGAATGAAAAATACAAATAAGAGGGGGGATGAATCGGTTGTAGCAAATTAAAACTTTAAAACACTCAATAATAATTAGATCCACATGCATTCATTAAAACCTTATTTTATTAAAGTGACTAAACATGAAATGGAGATAATATAAATTGAAATAACAACACTATACACAAGAGAACACTAGATTTACATGGAAAACCCAATGAGGGAAAAACCATGGTGAGGATTAGCTCACAATATAAGTAATTGCAAAAATTGATACAAGGGCTCACTTCTAGAATAAGACACACTGTCCAGAAAGTCTCATAACCAGGGCTAACTACCACAAAAAGAACACACGAAGATAGAAGAGAAATGTTATGTAGAGAAAAAATTCTCAATGAAACATGGAATCCACCACAAATGCTCCAACACTTTCATAGTCTTGCATGAAATATTTCAGACACATTCAACTCACTACCTTCAAGAATCCAACACTTTGAATTTCACACGACTTTGCTCAATTTTGCATCACACACATCACTCACATTGATCTTGAATCTATCTTGTCTCTTTCTTGATTCTCTCTTTCATCTCACAACAATATTTCTCTTATTTATATTAATCTTAACCTTAAAAACCTTCTCCAAGGTTGGTAACTATCCATTAGACTTACAAACTCAAATTAGGTCATAACCTAAACATTCGTGTGATGGATAGGAATGAAGGTGACCCACATAAATACTTAATTAGGACCCAAATAGATCCCAAAACACCTCAACAAGATTTCAAAAGCCTCATATGTAGTGCTAACACAAGGTTGACCAATACCTATGCTAAACACCATAAACATTAAGTACACACTTTCTTAAATCAATCCAAAAATTTTGAACAACAAAATTCACTTTAACATGATCTTGAATAAACCTTGAACCACCTAATATCCAAAAAATACTTCATCCCAAAAAATTTGGTAAACCTTATTCACACACTAACACATGAAACACACACTATATTGTACCAAATCAAGTGAAATATTGAATCCTAAAAGATGTAATTATTATAATTAACTTCCCAAATTTGCACAACCTAAATCAAAACTATAGAGAAAAATCAAGAACATACATTTCTCCCAGGCCACCAAAAAATCACTAAAAATATTGGTTCACACACTAGTGAAAATATCTCACTCTGTATAACGATATAGAAACCCAAATTCTAAATATAGAAACCTCTAAAAACCTTGAATAACATATAAGATCTATAAAAGCATAGTATCAACACAAAATAAATGTGAAGCACATCTCGGGGCACATTTTGAACACTTGAATAACATTGTTTTCTTTGTTTATCAAATTTTCTCAAAAGCACTTGGAAACCAAGTGCCAGAGACATCATCTCAACTCATTACTTCATTACAACTCATCTTTAGAAACTAGAACATAAAGATAGCTCCATGTATTCACAACACTTCCTCAATATCTCAACTACACATGCACAACCTACAAAACCTGTTTTTCCTCTTTTTCATAATTTTCTAAATATCCTTGACATTTTCATCATGCAAAAAAATTCCTTAACACATAGTTGACATCAATGACAACACCAGCTTCTAGACATTTTTTTGACATCAATGACAACACCTCCATACTTGCAACACCTTTTTTATGCAAAAAATATTACTAATGCACCTTACTACTAAAAAAGTCTTAGTCTCATAATAATGAAAAAACCTATTTCATTTAAATATTTTCATATTGTGAATAGATGGGTATACCAAAAGTATCTTCAATGGTGTTAGGATTGATATATAGAATAGTCTAGTGTGTTGATTTGGAAAAAAAGAGAGTTTAATTTTGCATCATAATATTGGATGAAGGTGAAGACCAACTCTATAGATAAGAGAGCTACCAAGGATAGGGATGCCTACACTAATATTATTTAGGCCTAAAATTTTCAATATCCCTCTTTGTTGATCCTTCAAATGAGCTCATGGACATCAACATGTCTAAGATCCATGTCCCCAATCCCATTACAAGAGGAGAACATTTTTTAGGTAGGATGACAACCCTTATTTTTGTACTTCATTTCTTTAATTTTTTTGTTCTCCTTACATGGTTCCTATATAATAAATATTAGATCCATAATACAATTCATATTTAATATCCAAAACTCATGAATATAATTTAATAACCAAATCCTTTGTACTATATCTCTTGTAGAATGTAATGTCATAGAGAGTACTGAACAACATAAAAGTTTAAAGATATATAAAATATATATTAGGTAGTTTTTGTGATGTTTGAGTACCTCATTTATGATAACCAAATAAGGGATAGTATAGGATATTTCCTAATATTGTAACATTAAGCTTGGATAGGAATCTAAGGAAATTTTTACCTCTTTATCTTTAAGCAAAGAGGTCATATTCATTTAAGGGGGAATTGGATCAATGGAATCGAAGCAATGAAAAAAAATCAATTGAAATAAAAAAAATATAAATCCTAACCTACTCATGAAATGTGATTGCAAAGCAATGAATTCAACAAGAAATGTTAGCATAAACAAGAACATAAATGAATTCAAAGACTAAAATTTTACCATCCCATGTTAGAGTGTATTCATATTGATAACGTATGTTGGATTGCTTGATCAATATGAAGCCTCAATGTTTACAAAAGCTTCAAAGGTAGTAGTAATGGTGATCAAGGGTGCGAGTATTTTCTCAATGTTCTTCAATAGAAAATTTGACATGACCTCTCCACAAATTGTCTACATTATTCGATCATTTGTGAGAAGGATGAAGGTTGTTTTATAGATTTTCAAGTTTTAGATGAAAAATCAAGATTCAACAATGAAAGATCGTGATCAATGGTTGAGAACCATTGAGAGAAAATAGATTGATCAATTAACTCATTTGATTGATCCAATTAAGGGATTTAATTGGATAATCAATGGGATTAGATGGAATGATTAGTAGGATTGAATAAATTAGATTGAGTTTTTAGTGGGATTAGAGAAATTAGTGGGATTGGGAAATAAATTAAGAAAATGGTGGTCATGATTTATTATGGGATTAGGAGATTTATTATGTTTACTATCAAACATTTCTTGATGTTTAAGACATATTTCATCATCACTAGGTGGTTGACTTGGTTGAGCCTTAAATGTTGGTTGTTCTTTGGGAATTGAGTATGTCCTAGGATCGTAACCCCATGGTTGAGATTCCTCATTGGTGGTATTGGTGTTTTCTATATTGGAGCTTATTTTGTTGGCTTCCATATTATTTTTGTGTTTAGATCTTGTTGTAGTCATAAATGAACCCAAAATACCTTGGTATGTTTGAGATGTCAACTTATGGAAATAGAAGGTTGTTGTGTTTTGAAATTATGTTTGATAGGATGACATACAAAGTCTGGATGTGTGTATGCCTTTTGGAAAAAAGGTTGTTGTTTGTTTGTTATAGATTTATGTTGTGATATGTGGATGATCAAGATTGATGTTGGTTGGTAAGATTTTTCTACTCAATCCTATGATAAGGAGATGAGCTGATTTTGGGTGTTTGAAAAATGATACTATGATGTTTGATGTTGGTGTTTGGATTTGATGCTAGTTTAGAACATAATAGTTCACAAGACTCATATAAGTTTTTTGTTTTATTAGAGGATATGGTGGTTGCTTTAATTGAACTATCTACGAGGTTGCAAGTAAAGGTTTCTCTAAAAACTATAGCAAGATAATGGTTTGATTCCTTGTGTTCAATATGTGTTGAAGGCTAGGTTGATTTGGGTTGTTGATTGGTGATGTTGAAGGATGTTGATAAGCTATGGTGTAAATGTTTATTTTTTTGATTTTTTTGTGTCCAAAACATAGTAGTCACGAACCCTATGTAAACCAAGTCTAAAGTGAAAGATGGTGATGCTAGATTTTGACTGAAAATTCCAATGATGTTCTCTGATAACTAAATGGAGTTTTTAGGTCAATGTTTAAAAATCAGTTATTTTGACAAATTTGAGGCAAGCCTACAACTAGGATGATAGTGGTAGTTTTTTAGATCATTGGCGACAATATTTTAGAACAATAGTGATTCTGTTTCAAGACCAACTATGAAAACATTTTCAAAAGTGACTCTGTTTTGACAATGATTGTCATAAACTAGTGATAGCAATAGAAGTTAACTTAGTAATAGTGATAAAATTTTAGATCAACTACGATAATGTTTTGAGATAATAATGACAAAACATGACAATAGTGACTCTATTTTAGCAATTTCTAGTTTTGTGATGGTTGTTTGTTTGATAAGTTTGCAAGTGTTGGATGTTTGTTTGGTATGATGTTTGAGACAATGTTTATGTGATACAACAAGTGATAAAATATAGAAAAAAAGTGTATGACTTGAATGTAATTTTTTGATGACAATAGGCCAAAATCAACCCAATTTACACTGGTAATAACACATTGAAAATACTTCAAGAAAATTTATCACTAAGGTCAAAGCTAGTGGTAACATTTTCAGGCCCACAACTTGGAAGATCCTTCAACTCAATTGTAGGGACACCCAAATGGATGTATAAACTTAAGTATTTGCGAGAATGGACAGATAGGGGCCTTTTGGCATGGAAGGATAACCCAAATCACCATTTCCTCAAAATGCAAGAAGTAGCTTATGCTAAGCCAAGGATTTATGTCTCAACTCAATGAAGTTGATATATTGTGAGTAAAAATATTCAGGCTACGGTGTGCATCCCTTGCACTAAGAATGTCACCAATACATGGTTAATCGATAAGGTGGCCAACTACAATAAGGTGTTTAGTTGTTTCTCGGGGAACTTAGCACCTTGTAGGAGTTAAACACACCACTTAAGGATGTAACCACTCCTACCAGGGGATTGATTATACCTCACATGAATTTGAATACCTCCCCTTTCTGAATGGAACTATTAGAAAGGTAATTTCCAATTAGATCATTACTTTAGCCTTAATCAATTTATATAGCGAATCGAGGGAAAAACCACTTTGGGTTGCCTTCAGTTGTCTAGTCTGGGATGTGTTGGGTGTAAAATATGATCCATCTTTCATGGCCTTTTCCTTCTATTTCATTTCCATTTAATTATGAGGAAAATAAAATATTTTTGATATGTTTCTAAAGATGAAGGGATATTTCCTAAGTGCTAAAATCATTCAAGGTAATAATGTATTCCAACTGGATTCGCTATAGGAATGACATGTGAGGAAGGAACATACCATGTGGACAAGACTCAAGAAGCATGTGTGGGCTGAGCATGCTAGAGGATTACTTGTTTTTCTCTTTATATTCTATTTTTAAGCTAGTTGTTTCAAGACTATTATGGTTTTGTGGCATGCGACCAAACCAAAGACTATGTTTAATATGTTTGTTGGCTAGTGGCCATAACAAACTACTGCTTTATCATTTTGATTTGTGATGATACTCGCTGAACTGATAAGTATATATATGTATGATCTAAAGGAAATATATAATAGATAATATATAGACTTAAGCAGACCAATTCTATCTCTTGTTTTTGAATGTTTGATGAAGATTGTGTGCGGATTGAGTTAGAGTAATTCATTTTTTATCTACTCACCATGAGAACTAGAGGAAGGGCCCCCTCTCAAAACCCTGGTGAGATTGTTTATATTTGTATTAGATTAGGATATTCATTTTTATGTGATTTGATCTCTATTAAGTGTGTACTTTATAATGTATTTCCAATTTAATCTAAACTGTTCGTAGATTGGTAATAACTCAATTTGCATAATTTATTGAATGTTAAAATATTTGTGAAGAATCCTCATGAAATGCAAGGATAAGGGGTGTTCATATCAATTAACGAGCTCTCTGCTTCGTTCCATTCCACTCTTCTACATTCGGTTTTGATTTCATCTTCCTATCGTGTTTCATTCACTTCTTATCTCTCCTTTGCTAAATTCCATCCTCTTGTCGCCTTTCATCTCTTTTCACACTCTAACCTTCTGTCGCAATTGAACTTCTTGTCACCTACATTCTTTCAATACATCTTTGGAAATTGAATTATTTCTTTTACTATTGTGAATGTTGTTGTTAACATTTATGTTTGTGCTATTCAAGTTTAAATCATAAATAGATGGATTGGTTGAAATAGGTAGGCAATAATTTAAGAAATGATTTCATTCATTTTCAAGGTTTTCTTTTGAATTTGAGATTGAAAAGTGTGTTTCCAATTCTTAGATGCATCCATCCCCCCTTAGTTCATTAGTTTCAACCATTAGGTAGATTTCCACAATACTGTTCACAAGCTTATGCCCCCAGATTGACACTTGAAGGATAAATTGAGGAACTTGCAAAATTCCTGAAGATTGATCCCAATCCATTTCACCCATTTAAAGATATTATTACAAGGATAGTTTTACCCCAAAATATCAACCACAATTTAATCCAATCATTTTGGCACCGTTTCCAAGGAATGGTGTTAAAGGCCTATGAGCCTAGTGACTAAGATAGGAGCATTGCACTAAGGAGAAATTCCACACAACAATCAACCTTGTTTGGATAACTACCCTTAGTTTTCTTTGTCATAAGTAATTTAGGTGCATGAATCATAGTAGGGATAGTAGAGAGAGATTTATTAAAAAGGACAAAGGGGGTATTAAACAATCAAAAAAATTAGAAAAAAATCCAAAAACTTTAGTTGAGGGAGGCAACTGACAAGGGAAATTGAAAACAAATTTACAAACCTTAGAGTTACCCAAACCCGATATTGAGAAATGTGTCAATTGAGACACCTGTTGGTACCCATCCAAGTTCTTCTGAAATATTGTGAAAAAAGGTTGAAAAGGTCTTTCAGGAAACTTACGGGCCGAAAGCTGGTCCATTCTCAAAAGAAACCTAGCAGCCATTTAAAACCTACCTTACCCCTTGGGAATTGGAAATCATGGATCCCAATAACAATAACAACAACAAAAAAAAAACATCAATCATAATAGGGCATTAGCCAACAATAATTCGATTACCTTTGAGTTTCCAATCGCACATTCTTAACAAGATGCTCCTATGAAGAACATTCCTCATTCTACTTTGCCTATTTTTTCGTGGTCTTTCGATTGAGGATCCTGATATGCTTTTGTTTGAATTTGATGTTTTGTGCCACAACTATGATTATCAAAGTGACATGCAGAAACTAAAACTATTTACAACTACATTAAAGGATGCCACCCTATGATGGTTTATGAAACTTAGGAATATCAAGACAAAGGAAGTCATGAAGGAGATATCCCTGAACAAGTACCAAGAGTATTGCAAAAAAAAGAAGGTTTGGGATGAAATATTTCGAATGACACAAAAGGAAGATGAGTCCATTGAGGACTACCTTGAGTGCTTCATGTTTAGTCTTCATGTTTCTTAGAGGAATAAGAGATGATGTTATGGAAATATTAAACTTAATAGGAAAAGGGAATATTTATAAAATGGAATTTGATGATATCTGTGATATTTGTAGGAACTATTCCAGGTCTCAACACTCAGGAAGGAACTACTCAAGCAAGTTGTATTCTGCGGGAGCTTCAACAGGTATCACCAAGTGTGAGATAAGTAATCTACTTGAAGACCTTAAGAGTGATTTGTTAATTCGTATAGGTAAATAGATAGAAACTTTATATACACAAAGGAAATAGGAGGAGGCTGAGAAGGCCTTAGCTATCTTTTGCCCCATTTGTTGAAAGAAGCACAGTAACGAGGAGTGTCCATATAATAGAACAAAGATATCTTATTTAAAAGAAGCTAGTAGGGACACTAATCTAAAACATCTTCTTGTAGGGATGACCGAGGTAGAATACATAGATGAACCTGTTTACTTCATGGCCCAAAGAAGGCAGTGGAAACCAAGAGCAATGCCCCCACCTGATTACCAAGTTGCACCCCAAAATCCTTCTCAACAAAATTCCTTCCCAAATAAGTCTAGATGGTATGGAAATGGGAAGCACCCTCCATACTACCCTCATTGGTCACAACAATATCTGCCTGCTCCACACTCATGGAAAGTATGGTGAGCACCACCACCACCCTATCCACAATATCAGTCATTTCCCCCATATCCAACACCTCCAATAATAAACTCGTATCAACAATCCCAACAACACTTACCATTCATCCCATTATCTAATCAACCTTCTAGTTCAACCCAACCATCAAAAGCCACACCAATGCCTACACAACTAACACCCAATCCAAATAATAAGGTAACTCAACCGGTTTATATTAATGAAGTGGCAGGATTCTTAAATTATCCTATCAATGCATTGGAGATCACAGGTGTAAACCTAAGCTCAGGGAAGAACCTTCAAGGGATGACCATCACATAAGTTGAAGACCATCCGAGTGAACCTAAAGAAGAGCAACCAAAGCCTCCATTTCTAGATAGGTTGCAAGAGCAACCAAAGCAATGGGAAACATTCCATTCTGACTTTGATTTTATGAATGAATTATGCAATGTTAACATTAAGATTCCTGTGTACACCAAGGCAGTTAAAGAACTTTACGGGAGGAAGCAACAAAAGAAGTAGGACCCTGAGATAGTCCAAGTCATCGGACAACTTACATAATTGATGCTGGGAAAAATTTTAGTCCCTAAGTATATGGATCCTGGTAGTCCAATGATTAAGGTATGTATTGGTGATGTAACCATTCCGAATACACTTTTGGATTTAGGGGCAGCTATAAATGTAATGACTAATGAGACTAAGGAGAGGCTAGGTCTTCAAGGACTAAGAGCTACTCTGATAGTCCTGCAAATGGCTGATCATTCCCTCGTAAAGCCATAAGGTATGCGACATCATTCTTTCTATTGAGTCTTGGAAGTATCCAACAAGTTTTATGATTTTGAAACCAAAGATTAAGCTGGGGGGATACCCCCTGATTTTAGGAAGACCTTGGTTAGTTGCTTCTAATTCCTTCATTGATTGAAAGTTTTGAAATATGGTGATCATGAACGGGGAGAAAATGAAGCAGTTAACATTGTATCCTCCAATGCAACCATTACTAGAAATGGAGGATCCTTTGTGGATCGATAGTGACATAGAGGAGACTCTACCTATTTTGACAATAGATCAAAGTAGGTAATTTGAAGAGGTTTTAGAAGGCACTATTATTAATAATTTATTGTAGAATTATTATTTAGTTGATAGTGATCTTGAGACAATAATGTTTCCTAAAGACATAAGTAATAATTGTCTTGTTTTGCAATTTTCGCACACATGCCCCGCTAGAGGCAGGGACCCTCTTTTCTTTTCTTTTCTTTGTGTTTTATTTTTTCGTAGGGTCTTGACTTCATCCCCTTAAGGGATAAGTCTCTCAGTCTGTGTCTTGGTTCACCCATGTGCGCATTGATTAACTTGCATTTGAGATGCCCTCTTGTTGCTAGAAATTATGGCTTAACCCTTAGGAATTCCCTTTAGGTCGAAGGTTGTGAAAATTTGGCAAAAATTGGCTAAGTATGGAGGCAGTTCAGAGAATTTGAGCTAGCTTGGATTATCCGACCCTTAATCCATTCGGCCAATCCGAGGTACCTCAGATTATTCGAACTTCTTGCCTACTTTGCATTTATGAAAAATCTTCAGATATCTTGTCATGCATTAATGGAGGTCATTTATTGTGCCAAATTGGTTTTATAATTGATCTTGCCCTTCATTTTTGTTCATTTTCATTTGAGGAGAATTGAGGAGCGCCTAGGTATCATTCCTTGTGCATCAATTTGGCATTTTTTGAGGGATTTCTCACTCGAGTGGTGGTGGATATTGAATTTCATTGTTTCCTCATCGGTTTCTTTGGTGTTCCCTCCAAGGTTTCACATTTGAAGGTAGGTCCTTAGATTTCCTCCCCTCGCTTTGGATTCATTTTGCTTCTTTTCGTATGTCCACTAACCTATGAAGTAGAGTTGATTCATCTCGAGGTCTGTGGTGTCTCTTCCATGGATAGTAGTTTGTTTGGCATAATTAGGGTTTGTTGTCACCTCATCTATTTGCTGGGCATCGGAGTTAGGCATATGGGGTTCTTATCCTAAAGATTTTGGAGAATGCATGTTAAGGAGATTCCTTTGTTTTGAGCCTCAGAAGTTTAAATTGTGGAGGAAGTTAAATCCCTCTTCTTTACCTAACCAACTCAAACCCTAGGAGAGAAATCCAAATTGGTGAGTCAAATATGAGTTATCGGATCACAATCATTTGGAAATTATATGAAAATCATGGGAAGGATGGTGTGAAAATGGTTTAGAAGATTGATTTATCGAGGAAAATGATCCAAACTGATGAATTTAACTAGAAACTCTCGAAACTTAGTAGTTTTTTTGCGCCCAGGCAAAATTTTGGCGGATCCGAGCTAGCTTGGATTAGCCGAGCCTTAATCCGCTTGAATTAACCAAAACCCTCTTATTCCCATGACTTGAATGGTGACTTCGACTCGGGTTCGAAAAATTCCATATACCTCGGATTTTCTGAATTTTGGGTAATTCTAGGTGGTCCAGAATCTCTGAACTTTTCTAAAATTCATGCTTAACATTCATGTTTGGATTCCATATTGATTTTAAGGCATGAAGTGAGCTCATCCATTGATGATCAAATGTTTTCTATCTCATGGGTTTCCATTTGCAAGGAGAATTTGAGTTATTTGCGTTCATTTGGCTAACTTTGGTGAATTCTAGCAGGGATGGATTGATCGAACCCTAGTCTGTTCGGAAAATCTGACTAGGCTCGGATTCTTCGAACTTTTTGTTTTGAGCTCAAATTCAATGAAAATATGGTTAATACCGGATCTTGATGATTGCTAATGATGATTTATGTGCTTGATGAAATGATCATGTTAAGAGGATTTGCTTGGTCAAATTTAAATGTGTTATGATAGTGTTTTCCTTCTGGTAATTATGACTTTGTGTTAACAGATGCAGGTAGTAGAGAGTCCAGACAAGACAACCAAGAACAAGGTTGCTCTAGCATAAGAAGAAGTTAGAAAGAGGCAAGAAATAATGGAGTATGATTTCAAGGGCATATAGCTCGAGACAAAGATTGCCTCTGCATGGTCAAGGATCACATACATCAAAATGGGCCATGTTGACTATGATGACTTCCATCAAAGGATGTTTGGAGGGGCACCTACCAAGCTTGCACAAAAGATCACCCACACAGGACTAGCACAAGCAGCAGGATTTCCACCCACACAATTGTGCCCATAACTAGTTTTGGAGTGTGCAAGGCACTATGATCCCAGGAGAAGAATCATCATTGGTCCTCAAGGTAGGGTGATGGAAATCCTGATAGAGGAATCAATTGCAAAGGTCTTCACCATTGCCTCCCATCCCAAGTTTATTTAAGAGATAATTATTGAAGAGTCAACTAAACTCTATGAGGGGGACCCCAACAGGGCGGTGGAGATAATGAACAATGCTTGGATTCTAAAGCCAAAACCACACTATTCAAAGTTTCCCAAGTACCTGTACAAGAGTTACTTTAAGCAGGAGTACAATGACCTCATAACTCTCCTAGGCAGAGTTATGGGAGTGGAGGAAGAACACATATTCTAGGCGTGGATGTTCCACCCCATTACTCAGATTGTTGCCAATAAGCATTATCATTGGGCAAGGATCATTAGCAACAATATAGATTCCCAATTGAAAGGTGTGCATGGGACTGAAAAGTTCACTATGACTTCATACTTGGTCTATATGGTGGCCCAGAAAACAAGTACAAGGGTCTCAGTTGCAAGGGAGTCTTGGGGCAGGATATGATATGGGAGGTCTACCCTCAACTGCAACACACAACATAAAATTACAAGAGAGCTAATGATGCTTTCTTTATGTATATTCCTAGATTATTGTAGGATTCCCCTCACATAAGGATCTCTGTAGATGAAATGAATTTAGTAAAGAACTATGGCTAATGGTTCATCCAGTTCCAAAGGTTTACATACATTTGAGTGCAGGGATCACCAGTTGTTCCCCTTAGGTTGCCCAGATATCCCACCAACAAACTCATCCTGCTGGAACTGACAAGAAAGATGGTTGGTTTTGAAGAAATTCTACAAAGGGGCAACATAAAGAAGAAATGATTAGGATCTGCATTCCCTTTGAGGGTAGGAGTACTGGAGGCTTTCCCTTCTATCCAATGTACCCAAAATTCTAAGAAAGAGATGACACAATTTGAGTTTTACTCCCACACCAATAGAGATAATTTTGATCCTTATGGAAAGGCCATTAAGAAAGCAAATAGAACTCTCAAGCATAAGGATCATATTGAAGATTATTGGGCCAATTGTAGAGATGAGTGGGAGGTCATTAGAAGGAGATTCTCTAGGCTACCTTTGAAGATGATTAAGTTATATAGGGTTGTAAAAGTGCCAGACCAAGTGGAGGATGATGAGGCATACCTTTTTCAACATCATGATTATGAACCATACAAAAGTAGGTCATTGCCTCAAATTAGTTGGTTTGAGGAGGAGGTAACCGAATTGAATCAACTCACCAAGCCTATCAAGAAATACTCTAGGCTGTGGGTTAAGCATAAAGTATTGGAATTGGAAGTAGATGGTGCTAATTTTTTTGGCATATGGCTTATAAGTGTTGTCATTGATGGCAACCTAAATGGCAACCTAAGTCATATATCTGGTCCGCAGCCTAGTTTTTGTATCTACCAACTGAACAGGGTAAAGAACAAGACATCTAGTTATAAGTAAAAAAGTTGATCTATATATCTCATAAAACTATTATTTTGTATTGTGGACCCCATATAAAGGATTGTTGATTCTTGGAATACCTTGGTGAAGGATTATTTTGATATGCATTTACTAGTACGTGATCTAGGAGATCCAGTGCACTAATTTGTTGGTTATCTATGCTAGAAGGCCGACCTAGGGAATATAGTAATCACATATGTATAAGGAATAAGTAATTAAATGATTTCATGCTTGATTATGTTTTTTTTAGGTCCTCTCTTTGTCTTAACCAACTTTGGAGGATGCACATAAATATTTCATGGTGGATCTGGCCGACAAGTTGAAAAGAACTTAATGTTTCATAAAGCCGACTGATGGATGAATAAATCTCTGGTAGCAGATATATATAAGATCAGTTTTTACCATTTTATAAGCAAAGCAGTGTGTAATAAGAAATATAAGTATGTGAATATGGGTGTAATACAAAAATAAGAAGAGTAATAGTGCAGATATTGGATTTGTGGTGTGAATTGAAGAGCAGAGTAGAGCATAGTAGAGCGAAGAGCAGAATCAGTCTGTAGATCTAGAATTCACTCTATGAGCTTCACCAGAACTGTAACCTGACATAAGTAGATGCTATCATCTCAGTTCAACCTTCAGATGGTTTTAATCTGAAATTTTTTAAGGAAGTGATCCTTCCCTTTCAATAGTGATCTCTAGGCAGTGTGCCTGAATGCAAGTGCATTCTATTTTGTAAACATTTATATTTGAGTACTCAAATTATGGATTAAACTCAACCGTGGTTTTTCCCCTAACAAGGTTTCCACGCAAAAAATTGTGTCATAGTGTTATGAATGTTTCCTTTGAATGCTTGCATCTTTCTTTTAATGTAATGACAAAATGGTTGAAGTTTTAGAGTAATAAAAGTTAAGATTTTTTGAACACTAATTCAGCCCCCCCTCTTAGTGTTCCCTTGAGTCCAACAATTGGTATCAGAGCGTAGTTCCTATGAAGAAGTTTAGCAACTTGAGGTGGATCTTGGAATGTGATGGACTTTGGTAGTCTTCATCAACAACTTTTGGTGGCACTTGATGACCTTGATCAGTCTAAAGAAGTACAAGAATTAAAAGAAAATATTAGAGATGCTGAGAAATTCATTCAGTCATTGAAAGATCAGAATGTTAAATCTAGGGAGAAAAGAAAGGATCTCTATGATCAAATACAATAGAAGGAGAAAAAAAATATGGATGATGCTCACTCTAATCAAACCTTGAAGGAAATATCTGAAGAATGTGAAAAGCTTTCCAAAGATAATACAAACCTAAAACATGAAATTGAATCCATGATGATGAAGATGACTAAAGAGATTGAAGAAAGGAAGAAAAATGAGGAAAATATTTCTCAAATCCTGAAAGAGAAATCTAATGAACACAATAGAATAAATGGGGAACTCACTCAATTGGAAAGTGAATTACAAAGATCCAGAAACAACGAAGAAGAACTTGGTAAGAAGATTGCTACTCTCAGGAATGATCTTGTGATTGCAAATGAGTACAAAGAAAAGTTTAAGATCAGTTCAGTGAAGCTTGATGAGCTAACTCAAGGACAAAAGAATGGAAATGATAAGAGAGGTATTGGATTTGAAAAAGGAGAAAGTTCTAGATCAGGACAAAATAATTTCAGATAGAACAAGGATGGAAGGTATTCGGTAAGACAACCTAATGCTCAAAAGTTTAATGGATATTTTTTTGCTTGTAAAATTTTTGGTCATATGGTTGCTCAATGTAGAAATAATATGAAATCAAGAGTTTCATCATTCTCTGGTTAGTGTTTCAATTACAAAAAGTTTGGTCATAAATCCATTGAATGTAAAAATGTGTTAAGAAGGAAAGTTGAATGTTATACATGTGGAAAATTTGGGCATGTTGCTAATCATTGCAGATCAAGAAGAAGCCATTGGAATGATTGGTCAGGACAATAAAGAATTGTGTGCTACAATTGCAATAAGTATGGTCACATTGCAAAATTCTACAAAAACAAAAATGTAGACAGAAGAGGTCTGGTATACATAGGTAGAAATATAGAGAAAAATGATAAAAGGAAAGAAAAAGTGACTATGGATGAAATCAGAAATCAGATGAAAAGGATATGGGTAAGGAAGAATTATTGTGATACTAGAAATGGTTCCATACCGGAACCTGCTTCTGATAATTCTTCTGGTAATTGATTTCAAGCCATTGGCCTGGGGGAGTCTTTAAAAAATATCTTTCCTCCCCTATCTATGATGGTACCGAAACACAGAGAATAGTCAAGAAGGTGTATTTATGGTGTACAGAGGTTTTGGATAACTTTCACAAGGAAATTCAGAGAATTCATAGATCCGTAGAAGATCTTTCTATAGCTATTTGAGAAAATAGAGTATCCAAAAAACTTAGGGCAAATGCATTTATTACACATGTGCGAACTATAAAAGTCAACTTGGAATCGTCATTTGTCACTTTGCATCGAAGAAGAGAAGAAGGAGAGCACTCGGTAGACGGATTTTGAAGTAGTGAATCGATTCGTCAACAATTCTCAAAATCTATCAGGTATTTCAAATTATTCTCGAAATCTTCACACAATTTGGTGTGTGGCTGCAAACCCTAAATACAAAAAGAAAATGGAACAAATCAAAGGCTCGATCACTCTAGATGAATATAACAGTGCAAAGATTAGGTCTATGAAGAATTTGTTACTACCTTATGAATTGAAGCAATTGAGCGAAACTAAACATAGAAATTTGGATATTTGGAATGAGTTTCCGTACTTTGAGAACGCGAAATTCATAAAATTCATCTTGAGCAGATTACATGATGATATTTTAAATTTGGACAAACCCTACAACATTTCAAAGGAGGTAATTAGGAATTTGACTAAATTATGCAAAGTCGGAGATGCGCCAAGGAAGAAATCTATCCAGAACAAAGAGGTTGAAACCCTAACCAAAATAATTGGTGATTAGAGGGCACTAATAATTGCGATAATTGAGAATCCTGTTACAAAGTATATTGCACACGGGATAACATACAAAATCTTCTACAAAAATTGAGAAGGTGCAACATTGGCTAGCGCAGTCTACATTTCTCACAAGATTATAATCGAAGGTTAGGACTTTGACCTGTGTGGGTTGATAAAGGATCAACTAATGGAGAATGTGCAACTGAAAAAATAAAAAGGCTACCCTTTTAGGTTTGGTACCTTGATCATATGCCTAGTAATGTATTTCTTGAATTGTTTGCCGAAAAATGACAATGTGGTGTGGAAGGAAAACAAACCTGTATGCAAACAGATATATTCATATTCTAGGAGCTTGGTTGATTGGGATATAGAATTTGAAAATTTCTTTAAGAATGTGCTTGCAAAGTGTGGTTCAGTCAAGATTTATCTTCCGATAAGAACAATTGAAGCTAGTTCCTCTTCTGATGGCATGGATAAAGGACAAAAGAGAGGTAACGAAATTGTAGAATACAACCCTCTGGAATGCAAATTCCCCAAAATTGAGGGAAAAGGTAAAGATAAGAAAATTGTGGATATTCTAGATGAAGAGTCTGATGAAGAAATTGAGAAAAATGAATCAGAACCAGAAAAATCTAGTGAGGAAGAAGATGATTTGACAAAATAAATCCTAAAACAGCTTATTCAGGAAGAAAGTGTAATGCATTAGATCGCTAGGTTATGGTCTGTTAGACCATCATATGAACAAGACATGATTTTGAGTGTTTTAAATGCTCATATTGAGCATTGCAAGATCAAATTAGAAAGCTTGTAGAACATTTTGCCCAATGAAATGATTGAATGCAGTTAAGAGACATTGAATTTCGAAGCTCAAGAAAAGGAAGTTGGTGAAGTTATCTCTCACTTGAAGGAGAAATTTAGACTATCCCTTTCCAAACTGAAGAAGAAAATGAATGAATTGAGACAATGCACAAATTCAGCTAACAGTATCTACAACTATTGCATCCACTAGCCCTGATGAGCAGATTTTTTGGCATATTTTAGATTATGTTTTTAGACATTTCTATATCTTTTATTATGCTGAGAAGACATTTAGTAGTAATTATGGGAGTAATACATAGACTTTATTCTTAATCCAACAAGTTTATTATGATAAGTCTTTCCATGGTTATTGCTTAAATGTTTTGTTAGTTTGACAAAAGGTGTGTGCCTTGTGACTTTTTGTGATGACATGCCTTTCCTACAACCACTACTGTTAACCTTCCTACAACCATACTCGAAATATTGTTTGTTCCAAACTAATACCTAATGAATGTATGAATGGAGTGATGGATCATCTTAATGAGTTAAACGTGTTGAGTTGATCCTTTGCCGCAGGAATAGCTATTAATTGTTGCAGGTACCAAGTCTCAAGGAGAAAATTTAGACTCCACTAGATTGTTGAAAGACTAATTCAAAGAGGATCGATTCAGTAGCAAAAAATAAGGAAACAAATTCAAGTCATCTGCCATGCAAGGGGAGCATTCTAGGAATCTAGTAGAGGCATCATGATGGCACATAAATCTAGGTAGTGGTGCTTGAAATCTTCAAACTGATTTGACTCAGTTCGTCCTTTTTGTATCCACTTCTTCATTAGGTTGATCATGATGTAATAAAGACTTCCCATTTTATGAGGGAAAGGTTAGTTAGTCATTAGGTTCAATTTTGAATAAATAGCCCATTCTCCTTCAGAGAAAGGGCTGGAAGATTGCTATTGTAATAAGCTTTAGTTTTTCATAAATACAGTTGCAAGATTGTGAGCCATGTACTTGTTAGTTTCAACTCAATAAAAGCGTTCATGGAATTTACAGTCTAATTTGTTGTGTATCTTTGACACTACCTAAGGGGGCCCACTTAGGGAGCTGTCTATCTTTTCATTTCTGCAATTAGGATAGTTGCATTTCCTTTTATAGAACTTTAGTGTGACTATTCCTGCAGCTGAAAAAATTATAGAGATGTCAACTATTCCTGCAGCCACTGGGGATAAAGTAGTTCCTATCTTTAAAACTAGAGTTAGTTTTCATTTTGTGCAGATTTAGTCAGTTAGAATTTGTTTCCAGCAATTCCAATTCTAGCATAGCATTTTCAAGAAATAACACATGTCTGAAATAGGTGTTTAGTGCATATACTTTGTAGACCCATTTCAAGTCTAACATCCTTGGGTTGAAAATCAAATGATGTCCTTTAGTAGATTATGAATGCTAGTTGTGATGCCTAATCCCCGAGTAGAGGAATTTATGTTCCTAGTTGTTAACCTGATTAAAGGACACTACATTTTTGGAATCATTGTCGGGGATGGTGTCAAACAAAAGACCTATTGTAGGCATGCTAGTAGAAAGTTTGAATTTCATTCCAAGTATTTAGTTTAGAATTCATAATTCCAGCATTTCCCATAGTTTAGACTTAATTTTTGCTGTATGCGTAGAAGAAGAGACCAATTTGGAAGATTCCTTCCTAGAAAAATAGATACCCAAGAAATTTACCCAGAGCTTTTCCAAGAACCATATTTGGATGTTGGCCAGGACCTAATTACCTCATCTTCTTCCTCAGAGTTAAGCTTGAACCTATTTGATAAGCCAGATGACCTTGATCCACTCATTTAGCATCTGAATAATCTGCAAACTTCCAACAACCAGGACCCACATAATAATCCACTTGCCCTTGTAGTTTATCAACCAAGAGCTAATCCGATAAGACCACCAAGGATGGCAAGGCCTACTTTTCCATTTTGAATTCCTGACCTACATGACAATAATAATCTCAAGAATATCCTTTCTTCATTACTTCCAAAGTTTTATGAACTTATTACATAAGACTCTCATACCTTCTTGTTTGAGTTTGACATCCTTTGTAGAAGTTATGACTACACCACTAGTGCACACAAGTTGAAGTTTTTTACCTCTACCCTTAAGGAGTCAACCTTGAGGTGGTTCATGTGATTAGGAGGCAATATAGCGACCACTTGAGATGAAATGAAGACTCTGTTCTTGGGAAAGTATAAAGAATATTGTAGGGGGGATGATATGAGTGGAGATGAAATCTTCAAGATGTCACAGAAAGAGGATAAAACCTTGGAATACTATGTGTCAAGGTTTTTGTTCAGTGTGTAGAAAAACACTCAGCATCAGCTGAATGAGGAGTTTAAAAAACTTCTCTTCCTAAGAGGAGTTAATGATACTTGCATGGAGGCACTAGAACTCATGTCCGGAAGAGATATCTCCCAAAGCAATTGGGATGATATCAAGAAGATCTGTCTCAACTACTCCAGAGCAACTATGAAGAAAGGCAGAGGGTTTAGACCCTCTATTTCAAAAGGAAATGGCTCAAGAGTGTCAAAGGGGGAGATTTCTAATCTCTTGTCAGATTTCAAGCAAGATATCATCAATGACGTTGCTACACAACTGGACACTATGCAAGCTAGAAGGAAGAAAGATGAAACAGAGGCAATGTTAGCTGAATATTTCCCTCACTACAGATAAAGGAAGAAGGATTGTAGATGCAAGGTGGTGGCTAGTTTGGAGGTGCAACATCTTCCCACCGAGTTCAAAATAATAGAAGGAGATGAATAAGTGTTCTTTGTTACTCAACGTAGGCCTTGGGCCCCAAGATAAGGTATGCCTCAGGACCCTTTGGAAAATTTGGGTTCATATAATAATCAGTGGCAGAACCAATACCCTCCAAATTATGGCCCATATTCCCAACCTCAGTGGAATAATCCTTGGCCAAATGCTCAGCAAAATTGGTGGCAGCCCTCACAAGGGAATTGGGAGTCACCACAGCAAAATCTGTGGCAACCTCCATAAGGGAATTGGCAGCAGTCTAACCAGTGGAGGGGAGGCCAGCAATAGTCAAATCAACCTACTGGTTTCCTACAACAACTTGAGCAATAGTCAATCATGCCACCTCCTATAGCTAATCAAAGCCAAAATCCTAAGCCAACCTAGTTACTTTCTCAAGAAACACCTAATCCAAATAACCAGCCTCAGCAGTAGCAAGTTTATTTCACTAACCCCAATCAGCAGCCTGCTTATGCTCTCAACTTGAGCAATATTAACTTACGGTCAGGGAAAGTGTTACCTACCTTCTCCTCCAACAATTGTAGAATTTCCATCTGAGGAGAATGGGCAAGAAGATATTAATAACCAAGTTCCATCCAATGAGCCCATGCAAAATCCATCATTGCCTAAAGTGTCCAATAAACCCTCACCTCCTTTTCCACAAAGGTTGGAAGGTGAAGTTGTTTAGAAGCAAGAAGAGCCTACCTTTGAAATTCTTGAACAACTAAAGCACATATGTGTAAAAATTCCCTTGTTCCAAGCAATTAAGGAAGTACCTATCTATAACAAGGCTATTAAAGAAGAATGTTTAAAGAAACTGGGTAGGAAAAAGAAAGACCCTCAAACTGTCCATGTCTTAGGGAAACCCTCTGATTTGATGCTCGGGAAGGTTACCATCCCAAAATATTTAGACCCTGACAGTCCTGTTGTGGAAATCATTATTAATGGGGTTCAAATTAAAAATGATTTAGTAGACCTTGGAGCAGCTATCAATGTCATGACTAAGGACCTTGTATTAAAGCTAAGTATTTCAGACCTAAGGGCTACACCTACAGTCCTACAACTCACTGATAGTTCAACTATCAAGCCTGATGGAGTAGTTGAAGACCTGGTAGTCACCCTATATTCATGGGAATATCTTGCTGATTTTATGGTTTTATCTCCAAAAGCATCACTAGGAGGATATCCTATAATTCTAGGAAGGCCTTGGTTAGCCACCGCAAATGCTCATATAGGATGTAGGTCTGGTAACATGACTATCTCTGATGGATATAGCACTAAGAAGCTCACCCTTTATGCTCTAGCCTAGCCTCAACTCGAGTTGGGACAAGCAGTCTGACCAGATTTAGGAGAAGAGGTGGAAGAGATGAATTCTATGGAAAACTTGATGATGATTAGCAAAGAGCCCTTTATTAAGAACAAGAAGATGAATAAATATTGTCTAATATCCTTCAAAATAATTATGGTATTGAGTACCCACTCTATGAAAAAGTTCCATGTTCATTACAGACAATTCTACCCTGACCTACTTCAGCTCATTATCTTGTAGCAACTGACTGTTTACACACCTTATTACCCCATGAAGTAGAAATGCCTTTTTTGTCTGAAGTATCTATGCTTGAATTGACCTCCCAAGTGGAAGTAGCTGCACGAAAAACCTTGAATATCAATAATAAACTTATCAGTGAGCAGCAAGAGTTAATTGTCCAAATGCTTACTACCCATAAACCAACTTTTGCTTGGGATTACAGTGATATGAAAGGACTTGATCCAAAGCTATGTACACACTGAATTTTCATCAACAGTGAGTTTGAACCAGTTAGATAGCCCCAAAGGAGAATTAATCCAGCTCTAAGAGAAATTGTTAAGGAGGAATTGCAGAAGATGTTGAATGCTCGCTTTATCTACCCAATCTCATATAGCTAGTGGGTCTCTCCATTAGTTATTTTCCCTAAGAAATGAGGAAAATGGAGAGTGTGTGTGGATTATAGGGAGCTCAACTCAACAACTACGAAAGATTATTTTCCCCTACAATTTATTGACCAAGTCCTGGATAACTTATCAAGGAAAAAGTATTTCTCCTTCCTTGATGGTTTTAGTGGATATAATCAGATAAATATTGCTCCGGAGGACCAAGAAAAGACAACTTTCACATGCCCCTGGGGAACATTTTCCTATTCAGTCTTGCCTTTCGGACTTTGTAATGCACTTGCAACTTTCCAAAGAGCTGTGATTAGTATTTTCTTTGATATTTCATATGATTGTATGGAAATATACATGGATGACTTTACTGTTTATGGTGAAACATTTGAAGAGGCCCAACACAATTTGAAAAAGGTACTACAGAGGTGTGAAGATCATAATCTGTCACTCAATAGTCAGAAGTGCTTCATGATGATGCAAAAAGGAATTGTGCTCGGTCACTACATTTCTGCTATAGGAATACATGTAGATCCTTCCAAAATTGAAATCATTTCCAGTATACCCTTCCCTACCAAGCAAAAGGAACTCAGAAGATTTCTAGGACATGTCGACTACTATAGGAGGTTTATTAAAGATTTCAGTCAAACAACAGGGCCCCTATATAGTTTGCTAAAGAAGGATGCAAAGTTTGCCTTGACTGCAGAATGTGGAAAAACATTCCTTGATCTGAAGATTTCCCTTACACAAGCACTTGTCTTGAAAGGACTTGATTGGGCTCTTCCATTCCATATTCATACAGATGCATCAGATTAAGCTATTAGTGTTGTACTAGGACAAAAGAGTGGTTCAACTGAGCATGCACTTTATTATATCAACAAGAACTTGCAAGGAGTTGAACTCAACTACACTGTTACAGAAAATTAAATGTTAGCAATCATCTATGCCCTCAACAAGTTTAGGCATTATGTCACAAGCTATCAAATATTTGTCCATACTAATCATGCAGCAATTAGATATCTCATGAACAAGAGCTCAATTACAGGAAAACTGGCTAGGTGGTTGTTGCTGATGCAAGAATTTGATATTACAATTGTGGACAAGATAGGTAAAGCCAATGTGGTTGCTGATTTCCTATCTATAATTCAAAGGAAAGATGATTTTGCACTCATAGAGGATTCCTTCCTTGATGAACATTTTTTTTCCATCAAAGTCATTCATCTATGGTATGCCGATATAGCAAACTATTTGGTTGCAGGAAGAACTCCTCCTCACCTCTCACCTAAGGAAACAAGATTATTAATAGAGAAAAGCTTTAACTTCTCTTGGATTGTAGATTGCATGTTTTATATAGGACTTGCTCAAGTAATGAGGAGATGTGTGAGAGAGGAAGACACTCATGACATACTGCATGCAAGCCATGATGAGCCTTGCGGTGGACATTTTGTTGCTAAGAGAACAACCATGAAAATCTTAAATACTGGATATTATTGGCCAACATTACATAGAGATGCAACCAAGTATACTAGGAGGTGTGATAGATGTCAGAGGATGGGGAGGCCAACAAGATCAGATGAAATGCCTCTGGTTCCACAAGTTATTGTTACACCTTTTGATAAATGGGGACTAGACTTTGTAGACCCAATTGATCTGCTTTCAAATGGTAAGTATTACATTCTTGTATGCATAGATTATGTAACAAAATGGGTAGAGGCTAGACTTATGAAGCATGCTAGAGATAATAAAGTAGCAGAGTTCCTCTATGAAGAAATCTTTACTAGATTTGGTGTTCCTAGAGAAATAGTGACAAACCAAGGAGCATAGTTTACTTCTACTCTAATTACAGCCTTAGTAAATGAATACAACATAAGGCATGGGAAGTCAAATCCTTATCATCCTCAGGCTAATGGCCAAGTAGAAGTCACTAACAGAGATATAGAGGCCATTCTGACAAAAAAAGTGGATTTGCATAGAAAGGATTGGGCTGCAAGGTTACCAGAGGCTATATGGGCCTATAGAACTACATGGAAGACTACAATAGGTTTCACACCTTTTGAAATGGTGTATGGTAAGAAAATTGTGATGCCAATAGAGTTTGAACACAAAACTCTCAGAACAACTTTGGAATTAAATATGGAGTTAACAACTGCACAGAGGGAAAGAATCATGTTGCTCAATACCTTGGATGAGCTAAGGAAGAGTTCCCTGCAACATACTGAAATAGTACAAAATCAATAAATCAGATGGCATGATAAGTAAATCAAGGAGAATAAATTCAAAGTAGGAGATTGGGCTTTGCTCTATGATTCAAGATACAAGGATAGTCAAGGAAATCTACAGACCAGATGGTTGGGGCCATACGAAATAGAAGAGGTATTTGATAATGGTGCAGTACAGCTGAGCATAATTGATGACGTCAAGCTCAAATTATTGGTCAATGGGCATCGACTGAAGCTTTACCTAAAGCCCATTGACAAGGAAAAGTTCCTGAATAAATTTCAACTAGAGCAGTAAACTATTGATCTTGTAGCCGAAGGAGTTGAGTCTCAGCTCAATTCCCTAGGCCATGCATGAAAGTGCATATATAAAAAAAACCATCATAATAAAGGGTTCATCCTCGTGGATCCCCATTCCATCCCATCATTCCATATCACCATTCCATCCACTATCCGTATCATCTCTTCTTCTGCCACCTCATCCACCTGTCACACATCACCATATCCATGTTTCTAAAGATCACCTTTTGCAATAAAGAAGATGGAGTAACATCAACCGTTTGCGGCGCATCATTTACAAGTAAGCTCCACTTAACTTAGACATTGATTATTTATTTCATTTATTACATTTAAATAGGTATTAAGTAAGGAAAACAAATTTCCTATATGACTGCAATATCCTTCGATCTTTTTTGCACGTTTGTGCATTTTTCTCAATTCATAACTGATAGCCAGGTTGTTACTTTCTGTTGCCATGAAGCCTTGTCACATCACATTTTACTGTCCTTTCGGCTGAAGCTCTGGATTTTTGAAAATTTGCAATAACTGAGCAAACCTCCATTACTTCCTGAAATAATGACCAGGCATGTCTTTTTCTACTCTCTGTCAATCTTTTTATGTCTAAAATTTGATTTAAGATGTTCAAAATTCTTCCTTCTATTTTTTGCATCTTTTGAAAGAAGTTCAAAAGTTTAGGTTAAGGGGAGAGCGGAGAAGTTGGGTTGATTTGCAGGAAGTTAAATTTGAGCAAGAAATTGAAATACCTGGGCTGAATTTTCACCTGAAGAAGTTAAGTTGCAAATACAAGCATACAAATGGGAGGCCAGTCCATTAGGCATGAGCCAACAGACCACAATGTCTTCTTGCAGGATGTACAATTTTTGCCACCATTCAGAAAGTATAGGTGGCTAAACTAATTTCTCATACTTGAAAAGTTTGATGAAGACATTGTTGAGGAGTTCACAAGGACATTTCATGATAGAAAGGGTAAGGTCAGGGGAGTAAAATTTGATACCTTAGGGGATAGAATTGTAGAGGTAACTGGGTTACCATAGGCTGGTGAGCCATTTCCTCGAGCAAGGGATGCACAAAGTGCTAGGGTAGAGTTTACTCAGCCTGGTGATCCTCCTCTACATGTGGATAAACAAGGAACCCAACGTATGAGTTTTCTGCAGGACTAGATTCTACAGGCAAGTTATATAATCAAATACCTGACATGTGAAGGCTGGTTTTATGTTTTGCATTTGGATCATTTTAAACTATTATCTCATTTGCGTCATGGGTTATTAATGAACATACCACTTCTTGTATAATCTACTCTCTAATAGTGCTGCTGAGTTTAAGAAGGGAAGAATTAGTTTTTTCTCCCACCATTGCCTCATAAAATATTTTGTTAAAAAATTAGTTAGGGATGTGTCACCAATGACCTGGGAGGAGTTTTTTGTTAATTTTAATCCAAGGGTTCAAAATATCGAACCCAGGGGTCAACCTCTCACCTTTAAACAATGAACCTCAAAGTCAAAAGCTGAGGCCTCTTCTGCCACATCTCCTATTCTTGAAACATCTGACTCACAAGATGAGGTCCCTCTTTTTGAAATATTTCCCAAAGGGCCAGTGCAAACCCCTATTTTTAACCCTGGGACTTCCTCTAAAAATAAAAATGGGAAGTCACCAATGGTAACACCCCAGCAAAAGACCCCTACATCTACTCCTAAATCTGTTAAAAGGAAGCAACCAAGAGAATCTCCTAATCCTGTAACCAAGAACCCAAAGAAACATAAGGAAAACCCCACTCCCTTACGGAGAAGCTCTGGGATTCAAAACCAAGCAGCTCAACATTCACTCAATACTTCCTAGTCTACACCATCACCCTCAGACCTTTCTAGTCCTGCACTTGAGGAAGAGGAACCATTTGTTGGTGAAACTGGGCATGTTTCAGAAGGGGCTGGCCTTGATGAGCTGGCAGCTATGGCACAACAAATGCAAGAGGGGTTATCAGAACAATTGCAGGAAGAGGTAGTGTATATTGGGGAGGAAGGGAAATTGGTTACAGTTCAATCAGAGGAGAGAAGTGCAAATAATGAAGGGATAGATGAATCACCTGCTGCTATAAGAAATACTCCGGAACATCATATGCCATAGGAACGACAAGAGAAAAAGCAACTAGATGATGAAATGGAGTAGGAAATTCTCAAGAAATTATCTGACAAAGACATAATTGAGACAAAAAAGCATGAAAATGTTGATGCACTTGAAGAAATTCAAAGGCCACCTACAACGAATCATAACCATAGGCCTCCTCTCCATGTTACAAATTTTTCTGTAGGAATTTCATGTTATATAGAAATGCAAAATCAATAGTTTACCTATGAGTTGGAAATTGAGAGATTGAGGAGAGTGATCTAGAACAAGGATAGAAAAATTGCTAAATCTGACAGACACAATCAATCAAGTAATTCAGCTTGTCTCACAAATTATGCAATGTACTTAAAAGAGTTATATTTGAACTTTCAATTAATAAGGATCTGGCAAGGTCAGAACTCTTCCTTGAATACTCCCGAGGAATTTTATGATGCATACAGGGACTTACTGTAGCATATCAGACACCTTCTGTGTGAGTTTTATTTACACAGGTTGGCTGTGCCTCATGATAAAGAATGGAATCCTATGTGCTATGTTAGGGACATACACATCAGTGCTCTGATCTCTTGGACCAGGAATGAAATAAGCATGGGAGAATAGTTTGACAGTTACAAACATGATGAGGTTAACATGCCACTGCCAGCGAGAAATGAATCTAAAAAGGGGATGGGTATTTACTTTGACTGGAAGAAGCTGTGGGCAGATGAAAGGGCTAGGCTGTTAATTGAACCTTTAAGACAAGAAGTGTTTACACAGTACTCCAAAATTGTAAATGATGACCTAAATATTGCTACACAACATAGCCAAACAAGATGGGAACACCTGCCATTGCAGCTAAGAAGGGAATAACCACATTCCCCAAATAACCTGTATGCAGCTACTCGGAGAGTAGAGAGATATATGAGAAACACAAGAACAAAGAAAGAGAATTGGTTGCTATTATTCATGCAACCACCCATTCTCTTATGGCCACTGCTGGTCATGCAAGGAGAAAACAACACCTACTGCAGGAACTCGGAGGATAATAGGTGGCAGCGATTGGAATCCATGCGAGCTCACTTTTGGAGTTTTCAACATGGTGAATGTGGACATCATCAGAATGCTGATTTAAGAGAGTTTTCTCGAAGGAAAAATTCCAGACTTGCTAAAGGGACCAGCAAGTAGTCGGTTGGGGGGAATGATGAGCCCAGGTTTTGACATATTTTAGATTATGTTTTTAGACATTTCTATATCTTTTATTATGCTGAGAAGAAATTTAGTAGTAATTATGGGAGTAATACATAGATTTTATGCTTAATACAACAAGTTTATTATGATAAGTCTTTCCATGGTTATTTCTTAAATTTTTTGTTAGTTTGATAGAAGGTGTGTGCCTTGTGACTTTTTGTGATGACATGCCTTTCCTGCAACCACTATTGTTAACCTTCCTACAACCATATCCGAAATATTGTATGTTCCAAACTAATACCTAATGAATGTAGAATGGAGTGATGGATCATCTTAGTGAGTTAAATGTGTTGAGCTGATCCTTTGCTGCAGGAATAGCTATTAGTTGTTGCAGGTATCAAGTCTCAAGGAGAAGGTTTACCCTCCACTAGATTGCTGAAAGACTGATTCAAAGAGGACCAATTCAGTAGAAAAAAATAAGGAAACAACTTCAAGTCATCCGCCATGCAAGGGGAGCATTCCAGGAATCTAGCAAAGGCATCTTGATGGCACATAAATCTAGGATATTGGTGCTTTAAATCTTCAAACTGATTTTACTTAGTTCTTCCGTTTTGTATCCACTTCTTCATTAGGTTGATCATGATGTAATAAAGGCTTCCCATTTTATGAGGGAAAGGTTAGTTAGTCGTTAATTTCAATTTTGAATAAATAGCCCATTCTCTTTCAGAGAAAGGGCTAAAAGATTGCTATTGTAATAAGCTTTAGTTTTTCAGAAATACAGTTACAAGATTGTGAGCCATGTACTTGTTAGTTTCAACTCAATCAAAGAGGACCAATTCAGCAGAAAAAAATAAGGAAACAACTTCAAGTCATCCGCCATGCAAGGGGAGCATTCCAGGAATCTAGCAAAGGCATCTTGATGGCACATAAATCTAGGATAGTGGTGCTTTAAATCTTCAAACTGATTTTACTTAGTTCTTCCTTTTTGTATCCACTTCTTCATTAGGTTGATCATGATGTAATAAAGACTTCCCATTTTATGAGGGAAAGGTTAGTTAGTCGTTAATTTCAATTTTGAATAAATAGCCCATTCTCTTTCAGAGAAAGGGCTAAAAGATTGCTATTGTAATAAGCTTTAGTTTTTCAGAAATACAGTTACAAGATTGTGAGCCATGTACTTGTTAGTTTCAACTCAATAAAAGTGTTCATGGAATTTATCGTCTAATCTGTTGTGTATATTTGACACTACTTAAGGGGGCCCACTTAGGGAGCTGTTTATCTTTTCATTTCTGCAATTAGGATAGCTACACTTCCTTTTATAGAACTTCAATGTGACTCTTCCTGCAACTGATAGAATTACAGAGCTGTCAACTGTTCTTGCAACCATTGGGGATAGATTAGTTCCTGTCTTTAAAATTAGAGTTAGTTTTCATTCTATGCAGATTTAGCTAGTTAGAATTTGTTTCCAGCAATTCCAATTTTAGCATAGCATTTTCAAGAAATAACACATGTCTAAAATAGGTGTTTAGTGCATATACTTTGCATACCCATTTCAAGTCTAACATCCTTGGGTTGACAATCAAATGATGTCCTTTAGTAGATTATGGCTGCCAGTTGTGATGCCTAATCCTTAAGTAGAGGAATTTGTGTTCCTATTTGTTAACCAGATTAAAGGACACTACAAGCCCCATGCTATTAGTAATTACAAAGAGAAATTGGAACATATTGAAATAGAGTTGAATGGCATTGGTAAAAGCTTTGACATATTTTAGGACCAGGATGACACCATAAGAAAAATAATTCAGGAGTTATAGTTAGAACACACAAAAATTCAACTCACCAAGAACACACTTGTTGATACCTTTTGGAAGGTAAAATATCTAACCGAATGCAGATTGGAGCAGATGATGGAAATACTAAGGAATGGTGAGAAACTGGAAGAAGCAATTATAATTCTAGAATCCTTAACTAAAATTGTTAACAAAACATCCAAGAATAATAGTCTGATCATTATCATTGGAATCACAATATATGCTTGGAAGAAATTCCTTCTGGAAGTGAAGAAAAACCATAAGATAATCTTCTAAATGTAGCAATTAATTATTTTCAAGTTTTTGAAGTTTTGATCAAAGGGGGAGAACTGTTGGCATATATGTGTTAAAGTTTTGAAGCCTTTAGGATTTTGAACACATGTTTTATCACTACCTTGTCAGTATCATTTTTTTTTGGCATGTGGCCTCCATGCTTTTTCATTGATGTCAAAGGGGGAGAGAATTTAGTGAAAATTACTTATAGAAGGAAAGAATGCAGTGAAAAATGCCTTATAAATCTTAGGGGGAGAAAGTGCAACAAAGTTTGCCAGTATACCTATAATGATTCTGACACTTAGTCATTTTTCACTAAGTGTTGCCATCAATGCAAAAGGGGGAGATTTTTGGAATATCACTTATAAGTATTGTCATTGATGGCAACCTAAATGGAAACCTAAGTCGTATATCTGGTCTGCGGTCTAGTTTTTGTATCTACTAGCTAAACAGGGTGAAGAATAGGGCATCCGATTATAAGTATAAAAGTTGATCTGTATATCTCACCAGACTATTATTTTATGTTTTGGACCCCATACAAAGGATTATTTATGTTTGGAATACCTTGGTGAAGGATTTTTTTGATATGCATTCACTGGTACGCGATCTAGGAGATCCGATGCACTAATCTGTTGTTTATTTGTTCTAGAAGGCCAACCTGGCGAATATAGTAATCGCAGATGTATAAGGAGTAAGTAATTAAATGATTTTGTGCTTGATTATGTTTTGTTTAGGTCATTTCTTTGTCTTAACCGACTTTGGAGGATGAACATAAATATTTAGTGATGGATTTGGCCGACAAGTTGAAAAGAACTTAATGTTTCATAAGGCCGATTGATGGATGAATAAATCTTTGGTAGCGAATATATATATAAGATCATTTTTTACCATTGTATAAGCAAAGCAGTGTGTAATAAGAAATAGAATTATGTGAATATGGGTGTTATGCAAAAATCAAAAGAGTAATAGTGCAGATGTTGGATTTGTGGTGTGAATTGAAGAGTAGAGTAGAGCAGAGCAGAGCGAAGAGTTAAATTAGTCCACAGATCCAGAATTCACTCTATGAGCTTCACTGGAACAGTAACCTGGCATAAGTAGATGTTATCATCTTAGTTCAACCTTTAGATGGTTTTAATCTGAACTTTTGTAAGGTAGTGAGCCTTCCCTTTGAGTAGTGAGCTCTAGGCAGTGTGCCTGAATGCAAGTGCATTCTTTTTTGTAAACATTTATATTTGACTACTCAAATTGTGGATTAACCTCCACCATGGTTTTTCCCCTAATAGGGTTTCCACACAAAATTTTTTGTCAGTGTTATGAATGTTTCCTTTGAATTCTTGCATCTTTCTTTTAATGTAATGACAAACTGGTTTAATTTTCAGAGTAATAGAAGTTAAGATTTGCTGAACACTTATTCACCCTCCTCTTAGTGTTACCTTGAGTCCAACAAAATCCACCTATGATCTGATGGGAGACATGGAGTCTCATGATGAAGAAAAATTTGGAGTTGATAAGAAAAGTGATATTACTAAACTCCATGAGGAGGAATCCATTCAAGAGATAGTGTCCATCAAGAGAAGGACAAGCGGCCAACTGGAAACAAAGAGGGTTCCTCAGGCAAAGGACAATGTTGGAGAAGGAGAAACCTCACAACCAGTGAGAAAAATAAAGATAATTACTAAAAGGAAGAGGGATGCAAAAGCCATGAAGAATGAAGCCACCCCAAACGCTCCTTCATTTGCAAAGGTAATAGAATTAGAAATTTCAGGGGAGAATCCCTAGTTCTATGTAAGAAGGAGTTCTCCCAAACAAAAGGGTCCTCAACCAGGATCACAAAAAGTAATGGGAGAAGGATTGCTTGATGAAGCAACACCTACAGATGGTGCTGAGAGGAGAGTAGTTATAGGAGATAATTCTCCCATTACTTCACCACATCAAAATGTTCAAGTTTCTGAAGAACCACTTCCAAAGGAGGAAAACATATCAAACAATCCTGAGTAGTTAAATGAAGAAGATGATAACATCTCCACTCCTGACATTGGAGAATGGAGGAGGTTTGTGCAAGAGATAGGCCAATCAATTTCTAGAGCCAAAAGCAAAAAAAATAAATTAGAAGTTGTATAGGGGAAGATGGAAAAATATCCCATGAAGGTGGTAGTTGAGGAGCGATAGGGTAATCCTAAAGAGGAGGATACTAGAAAAGAAAATGTGGTTGATAGTCCTAATCAGGACACAAAAAGACAAGAAAATCAACCAGGAGTTGAATAAAACATTGAAGCAAACATGGTTGATAGTCCTGAAAAAGAGGTGGCTACTGAGGCATCCACAGTTCCAGAATGGCTTGAAAAGAGGCTTAGAAAAAATAAAATTATTGTATAGGAGGAAACCTTGAGTTGGGATAAGCTACTTGAACAATTTGGGCAACCCAAGCAAAGGAAGAGAGCTAAAACTATTTTCAAGATTACCAGGGATGAACTCAATAACACGGTAGTTCATGTTGTAGTTCCTCCATCAGGTAAGTTCAAGGATGAAGTTCGATCCTCAGATTGTAAAGTGCAAACGATCAACCTGGGGCCTATGACTAAAGATCGGGAGAAGGAAGAATTCCAGGAGTCCTCCCAGGCCATCTTGAGAAGATTAGACAAAGAAACATAGGAGAAAGAAAAATTTCAGAAACAACCGAACGATGTATACAAGTATGTACAACATTTGATGAAACCTTTGTAGTCAGTGGGTAGTGAAGGGGTTGTGCTTGAAGGATTGTTGCCTAAGGAGAAAGTTAATGAAATTGAAAGACTGAAATCTTTTGTGCATTCCAGACATGGTTGGCTAATGGATGTAAGAAGCCGAGGGGATGAGGCCATTGAATAGATTCTAAAGGTATACACCAATACTTCTAATTTTCTAGAGCACACTTCCCAATTTTTTGCTAATTGTAACAAGATTGATGGCTCTACTACTGATGAATTGAGGAGTATTCTACAAGTGCTGAGTGAGGACATGACCAGGTTGAGTATCTTCTCTCAGGATGAAATTAGTAAGATAAAGGAATGGCTAGAGGTTTGGAACTACAAAAAGGAGCTTCTCACCAAGGCACTGAAGAAAATTATGAAGCTTCAGGGAAAGGTGAAGGAGATACATAATGGCTACCTCACTTTTTTAGAGATAGTCACTGGTAGGAAGAAATTTGAGGCAAAGAATATGAATGTAGATAGATTATAGGGGTGGTGGCATGAAGTATATGCTCCATCAGAATGTGCTCCCATTGCTAAGGATAACCTGGAAGATGCTGCAATTTACATTTCTAAATTGGATAAGTATCATGAATTGCAAATAGTGGAATAAAGCTATGCCTCAATATCTAGAGGAATTCAAAAATCATAAAACTAGAATTAAATTTATTCCAGTTCCAGATCTAGAAGATATGAGAGAAATACTGGAGAAATCAAAAGGGTTATTTGATAAATTAGGAGCCAATCAAGAAGGAGAGAAATGAGATAATCAATAAACAGTTGCCTAGTATTTTGTGCCAGACATGTGACCCCAGCTAGCTAGGATAGTCGCCCTTGAAGTTTGTGCCACACCAGGGAACTATTAGAAGATCTAGGTCGACCTAGAGGGGAGCTTCAAGCATTAAATGCAAAAAAAATGTTTTTATTACAAGAAGCTTCTTGGTTGACTTGTTTTGGGTCACCCATTTTTGTAACCCTAATTGGGCTGACTTAGGATGGGATTTCTATAAATTGGGCAATCTGCCTCATTTGTAAGGGTTACAAAATAAAGAAAAGATTAAGTAATAATTGCAAGAGCTAGGGGTTAAGAGTTAGTATTTTTTGAGCAAGTTCTGTTACACTGAATGGTATAATTGTTGCAACATTTGGGTGATTCAATATAAGTAAAGACATTGTTCTTTGGTGCTCTTTCTTGTGTTGTTTTATCCTGCATGGTTCTTGTTATTTCATCTCTTTGAGATTGCTTTGAGATTATTAGTTACATGTTAAGATTTTAAATTTAGATGTGATGCAGTGGTGTTTATGGTTTGATAATTGAAGTGTCTAAGCAATCCTTGGTGCATAGTTTTAGCCACTTGTTGATTGTAAGTTGCTATGTAAAGTTAGCCTGGACCTAATATTTGTGTGCTAAGTTAAATTGTGGATATTTATTCATTTCAATTGTAGAGTTAGGCTGATTTGAGTGGATGCTTCATGGTCTAAAAATCTTTAATTCCTTAGAAGATTGAATTGTTTCTATGAGATTACAGAGTAAATCTGGGTTAAGCAGGGATTGGTTTTGAAGGATTGGTCCACTTTGAGTGTTTAATCATTTATATTGTTGGATTAAGAAGTTAGTTTAGTTTTAAAATCTCTTTAAACTCTTATCTTTTGTTCTTTCTTTAAAATCAGAGTTAGAATTAGGAATCCAAGAATCATCACATTGCAAGATTTGATAAGTTTGAAAGTTCCAACATTTGTCTTGTAAGATCCCTTTGTGATTACCAATATTTTCACATTATCTCTGAGTTTTTTTTGCATTGTCAAGACCTTACATTAGAGACCTCGGGGTTATTTCTTGAGGCTCGTTGATAGAGATTTACCTTTCAAGAGAGATAGGATATTATATTTTGTCTAAGTTGTTGCTGTGCAGAAAACACCATCAACATGTCTGTTTAGAAATTTTCCATTAGTAGGTAGTTCACAGTCTGTTCAACACTTTATTACTTTGCATCAGTTATTAGCACATGATTGTATATACCATCTATTTTTAATATCTAGGGATACTAATACATATTCATCTAATCAACAACTACTTGCCATAGATACCCCAGTACAATCCCAAGCTATTGAAATCTTACTTGGTAAAATGCTTAACATCAATCCTTGATTAGATGCCTGCCAATTGAAATAACTCCTTGAGATGTTGTCTGCCCATAAAGAAGCCTTTGCTTGGGATTATCAAGATATGAGAGGTATTCATCCCACTACTTGTACACACATATCTATATAGAGGAAGGGAGTAGACCTATGCGACAACCCTAGAGAAGGTTAAACCCAACCTTACCAGAAATAGTTGAGGAAGAACTTTAGAAGTTGCTCAATGTAGAATTTATTTATCCTATATCAGATAGCTAGTGGGTGTCCCCACTTGTAGTAGTACCTAAAAATAATCGAAAGTGGTGAATATGTGTCGATTATAAAGCCCTTAACAAGGCCACCAAGAAAGATCATTTCCCACTTCCTTTCATTGACCAAGTCCTAGACACCTTATCTGGGAAAAAGTTCATCTCCTTTCTTGAGGGTTTCAGTGGGTATAGCCAAATCTGAATTGCCTTGGAAGACCAAGACAAAACCAACTTTACCTTCCCCTAGGGAACATTTTCCTACACTGTCTTACCTTTTAGACTTTGTAATGCACCTGCTACTTTCCAATGAGTTGTTCTAAGCATTTTTGCTAATTTAATCCATGATTGCGTAGAAGTGTATATGGATGACTTTACTATTTATGGTAGTACATATGAGAAAGCTAAGGCAAATATTGAGAAGGTACTTAATCGATGCATTGATACTAATATTTCCTGAAGTCAAGAAAAATTTCATATCTTAATGACTGAAGGTATTGTGTTGGGTCATTATATTTCTGAAAAAGGAATTGAGGTAGATCCGAAAAAGATCAAGATTATTCAAGACTTGCCTATGCCTACTTGTCCAAAGGATGTACATAGTTTCCTAGGACATGCTGGTTATTATTGTAGGTTTATTCAAAATTTTAGCAAGATTGCCTCACCGTTGTTTTTGTTACTAGGAAAGGAAGAAGATTTCTCATTGACAACAAAATGTCAGCAAGATTTCAAAGAAATCAAAGGTAAGATCATCGCAAAACTTGTGCTATGAGGACCCAATTGGGAACTTTCATTTCATATACACACCGATGCATTAGATACTTCTATGGGAGTCATCCTTGGATACAATGAATACACCCTCTTTTAAGCTATTTTTTATATCAGTAAGAATTTTAATGGTGCAGAGGTAAATTATACTATTACTAAAAAATATTTCTTGGTTGTAGTTTATGCAATAAATAAAATTTTCCACTATATCACTGGATATAAATTTTTTGTACATATCGATCATTCTACAATTAGATTTTTGATGAACAAACCTATCATTACCAGGCGAGTAATTCGATGGTTACTTCTTTTGTAGGAATTTGATATTACTATCCTTGACAAACCAGGGCGAGAGAATGTGGTGATCGATTTTCTCTCTAGACTTTTGCGTGAAGATGAACCCTAGTTTATGACACCTTTCTAAATGAGCATATTTTTGCTATATCAACAAAGAGTCTACGGTATGGTGACATGGAAAATTACTTGGTTACTTCCAGGTTCCCACCTCATTTCTCTCCAAGGGAACATGAAAAGCTGGTGGGAATAAGTGGTGATTACATGTGGATTAATGGGATGCTATTTCATTGAGGCCTTGATAATATCATGCATCAGTGTGTTCTCAAAGAATATGTCTTTGAAATTCTACGCACATACCATATAGAACCTTGCAGAGGACATTTTGTGACACATAGGACCGCTCAGAAGATCTTAACTGTTGGTTATTATTGGCCCACACTGCACACAGATAGTAAGTGTTATGTTCAACATTGTGATAAATGTCAATGAATGGGATGACCTACCTGCTCTGATGAAATTCCTTTACACCCTTAGTTATCCATAGAACCATTTGAAAAGTGGGGATTAGATTTTGTAGGACCCATTAGCCCTCCTTCTCAGAATAAGGAATATATTTTGGTTTGTACAAATCATGTAACCAAATGGGTAGAGGTAGTAGCCTTAAAATATACTAGGGATACTAAGGTTGCTAATTTCTTGTATTCTGAGATTTTTTCCAGGTTTGGTGTGACTAGGGAGATTAATATGGACCGGGGAGCATAATTCACTTCTGAGTTGATCACCGAGTTGGTTAGACAACATGAAATTAAGCATCGAAAGTCTTCCCCATATTAATCGCAAGCCAATGGACAAGTGGAAGTAACCAACCGAGAATTGGAGAATATTCTTACAAAGATGGTGGCATTGCACAAGAAAGAATAGGTAGAAAGACTTCCTAAAGTATTTTGGGCCTATTGCACAACCTGTAAGACAACCACAAGGATGACACCATATGAGCTCATTTATGACAAGAGGGTTGTCTTGCCGATTGAATTCAAAGTGAAGACTCTATTCATTGCCCTTGAGATTGGAATGAACCTCAATGCCACATAGAAGGAGAGACTTTCTCAACTCCACTCACTTGATGAAATGCGTCAATAGGCTCTTTTCGTATAGAAGTGGTACAAAGGTAGAGGGCATAGTGGCATGACCACTTCATTCGATCCTACACATTCCAACCAGGAGATCGGGCCTTACTCTATGAATCACGGTTCTAAGGCTTCAAAGGGAAAATCCATACTCATTGGCTTGGTCCCTATGAGATTCAAACTCTGTACGACAATGGTGTTATTCAATTATGCACAGTGGATTCTAAACAAAGGACTCTTCTTGTCAATGGGAATCACTTGAAACTTTACAAGCGACCTCTTTCAAAGGAGACCTTCTTTTGTGATGTGGCGAAGGAACTTAGTTGTTCCTTTTGGCCTCCTCTAAGATTGAGCAATTTCAAAATAATCATAAAAAAATAAAAGATCCAATAGTGAAAACCTTCAAGCGTTGTTGGCCAGTTGGCATTTGAAAACCGGTCTTTGGCGAACACTAACTGCTAAAATAAATTAGAGGTGAAAATCGGGTTGCCGACGCCTCTAGGCAGTGGTAGGATGAAAACCACGTCACTGGTAGTCTATTGTTGATATATATATATAAATCACATTTGGTGATTAGCTAGCGATATCTCCTGTCACTACCTATTCTATGGTGTGACATGAGCTTCTTATAGTTCCTGGTGCCTTCTAGGCCGAGGGAGCTTCTCTTTGTTCCTATCGCTACTTAGTTTGTGCTTCACCTAACAAATTACTTTTCCTTCCTACGTCTTTTCTCGCTCTTGTCGCCGGCCTTCCATGTATCTCTATCCACTTGACATCACCTGCCAGTTTCTCCATGTGGATGCTACCGGTCATATCTTTTCTTTCATGATCACGACCTTCCTCCCGTCTCTATATTGCTTCAGTTTTCGACTACCGATCTTGTCATTATTGCAGACCTCCCCTGGGCTACTTCGACATCATCTCCAACTCATTTTGTATGCTTTCGTTCCTCCATAGTCACATCGCCAGTCATTTGCCTCGTACTTTATGGTACTAGGGAAGTATTCTTTTTATATTTTTAAGCATATTAAATATTTTTTATTTTTTTTTGTAATTACTTGGCGACACTGGGATAGTTCACTATTAATATGGGGGAGATACGAGATCTTTAACCATCATTTTCTGAGCTGGCTGAACCTTACCTATCATGCGCCATCTCATATGGACATTATACCTATCATTACCTATTACTTACCCTTAATAACCTCTGTCAAAACCATTCTCATTTACCCATCCTAGTAATCACTGTAGCCATTTTCATTTTCGAAGCTCCTACTGCAGCTCGACCTAATGAGAGGTGACCACAAAATGCTTGAACTGTTGTCCATGAAAAATTTGGTTGCTAGTACAAAAGCGTATAATATTTTTAAGCATGTTACCTGGACAACATATTTCAGGGAACTATGTGGCTTTGATGAAATGGTGGTCACATAATTCTCTACAGGGTTTCGCAAGAATAATGTCACTCTAAGGGGTTTGGAGTTTCCTATGACAATACAGATGGTTGAAGCAGTGACTGGACTTCCCTAGACTGTATATTTATTCTTTTTTAATTCCTCCTCAAGGGTCAAGGATCTCAAGCTTCACCGCAAGTAATTCCTGCAACGAGGGGAGTTTGTCTGATTTGTGCAAGGCCAGGGCAACACATGAGAGTCCCTTCCTACTCCATGGGATGAGGTAGAATTTTTTTTGATACCATATATTACTTCTGAAGGATATGCATATGTTCATTCCCACCATTTTTGTCTTATGTTACATGTGCGCAATATTGTTCTTGTTAATGTTCCCTATTATTTGTATTGCTCTTTAAAACATTCATGTAGACTATTTCACAAAGGTCATGCAAAATCCCTTACCCACCATGGCTTAATTAAGCTCCTTATTATACATGGCCTCCACTCTGCAAAACCCCATCTTGAATGGGATTCCTTTGTGAATTTTGTAACGAAAAATATGGAACCTACTAAAATCCCTCCAAGGCAAGTAGAAATAGAAACCTTAGTTGGAGAATCCTCTAAGAAGAAGAAATCAAAAGAAACCTCTATTGATAAACCTTCTAAAAAGTAGAAAATTAGTCCTATTGCTTCCTCTGCTCCACAATTGGAGAACCCTACACCTCCCATTAGGAAAACCACAAGAAGGACTTCTGGTTAGTTAGATAAGCTTGTAGAAGCAGCTCGCTATGCCACAAAAGTAGAGGTGGTAGCCACTAAATCCCTTGATAAAGGAAGAGGGAAAGTTTCTAGAGAACTTAGGAGACAAAAATGATAGGAAGAGAAGCAATGGGCAACACAAAAATAGAGGGAAAATTATCCTCCTGAGAATACATAGATCTTTGAGCAACCAAATGTATGTCCTGATGAAGGGGTCTCTGGCCTCCCACTATATAATGTAGAAGATAGAATTGAAGATGAAAACCACCCTGATTGTGAGAGAGTTTGGAGGGATGAAACCCTTCAGATCACCATAGAAGGGGTATATAAAGAGGGTGGAGGTGTTCTTCCTAAAATAGAAGTCTCGTATAGTGAACAAAACCTAGATGATGATATTGGAATTGTGAGTCATGTTGACATACCTAGAAGGGGAAGAATACTCTGAGTAAATTCAAGAGACATTGGTGGGGCAAGCCCAAAGTTTAATTATTGCTCTTAACTAAGCAAAATAGGTAAAAGCCCTCATAAGTCTAGAGATGCTTTAGACAATGTTAACTCTACAACATATCCTAGTCCACCCCAACAGGAACAAGAATATACTACTAATGAAGATGTTTCAAAATCCCTTATTGTCTTTCATGATAGAGCCCCAATGAAGAATGATGACTAGCCACTCATTCCTTTCAACCGACTATGCTAAATCATCTTTCAGCTTCAACAAGAAAATTATCAGTTGAAGGCACAACTGCAAGGACTTGTTGCACATAGCACACAACAAAGGGTAGAGGTTGATAAAGAGGAGCCACAATGCAGCCTGGATGTAGCCACTACACATACATAACTCTCACTTGGTTTGTATTCATTGTTTGCATGAGGATATGCAAAGTCCTAAAGCTGGGGGGAAATGATGGGTGTAAAATATGATCCATCTTTCATGGCCTTCTCTGTCTATTTCATTTCCATTTCCTTATCACTAGGTCCCTTTCTGCCATTTAATTATTAGGAAAATAAAATATTTTTGATATGTTTCTAAAGATGAAGGGATGTTTCCTAACTACTAAAATCATTTGAGGTAATAATGTATTTCGACTGGTTTTTCTATAGGAATGGCATGTGAGGAAGGAACTGATAATGTGGACAAGACTCAAAAAGCACATGTGGGCTGAGCATGTTAGAGGATTACTTGTTTTTGTCTTTATATTTTATTTTTAAGCTAGTTGTTTCAAGACTATTATGGTTTTGTGGCCTGTGGCCAAACCAAAGACTATGTTTAATATGTTTGTTGGCCAATGGCCTTAACAAAATACTGGTTTATCATTTGAATTTGTGATGATACTCGCCGAAATAGTATATATATTTATGATCTAGAGGCAATATATAATAGATAATATACAGACTTAAGCAGACCAATTCTATCTCTTGTTTTCAAATGTTTGATGAAGACTGCATGCAGATTGAGTTAGAGTAATTCATTTTTTATCTCCTCACCATGAGAACTAGAGGAAGGGCCCCCTCTCGAAACCCTGGTGAGATCATTTATATTTTTTTTAGATTAGGATATGCATTTTTCTGTGATTTGATCTTTGTTAAGTGTGTACTTTATAGCGTATTTGCAATTTAATCTAAACTTTGTTCGTACATCGGTAATAACTCAATTTACAAAATTAATTGAATGATAAAATATTTGTGAAGAATCCTCACGAAATGTAGGGATCAGGGGTGTTCATATCAATTACAGATCTCTCTATTTCTTGTAAGAGAGGGGGACCAACCATTGCAAGGTCCCAAGTCATGAAAGGCCAAGAGTAGTATGGCTGCCCTGACTTACCTCAGCTTGCAAGGGTGTTAGGATAGATGAGATGAGAATGGTGAGGACTATAAGGTCCTTTGATCACTCTACAAACCCGAGAGTGAAGAGGAGACTAGGAAAGTCAATTTTTAGGGTCAACTCTATGTCTCAGATAACTCTCTATCAGAGGAAAGAAGCATGGTTCTAGGACGACAACATGGCACACTAGCGTCTCTCAGGTGCATTGGCATCTGTATGGCCAAAAAATGATAGAGACAAGGTCTAACCTCTAAAAGACGAACTAACAACCTAGTTTAAGAGTTTCTAAAGGTCAAGATAAGACATTAAAGTATGAAACATAAAGACGAACGTGATAAAGGAAGTATATTACCACAAGGGTGATGAAGATGATCTCACACAACAATCCTTTCGCAAGCTTGCTCCAAGATCTCTCCACCTACACATAGAAAAGAGGGAAAATGTTGGGGGGTTGTATAGGGGTCTACCTCAATCAATCCCCCAATTTGGTGTTTCCACCTCCATGGATAGCCAAGTTTGCAATGATGTAGAAATAAAGCAATAATAAAATAATACAAGCAAAGTACACCAAAAACACTACAAAACAGTAAGTGCTTACTTCAACCAAACAATAGAGAAGATGAGAGGAGCTTACCACCTCTATCCAAAGCACTCAAGGCTAGTGGAGGAGATATATGAGAGGAACTCAAGCCTCTACTATAATGGATTCATCCTACGCTTGCTCTATCGAAGTGATGGAGTGATAGATTATTGCTATGAAGTGTGAAATGCCTCCAAAGATTGTAGATGAATGCTCCAAAAGTGTGAAGAGATTGTGTAGGCTTCCTCTAAAGATAAAAAATGGATGAATGAATGAAGAATATGAAGAAGGAATGGAAGAAAATGACCATATTCAGGTCGCCCAACCGAAGAAAGGCGTTACACTTCAACCTCCAATAGGAAGTGTAACGTTTCTACAGACTCCAACCGTAGGAATCTACCAGGGATATACTTGCACCATGTGGACATCTACATGCCATATGGGCATCCTCAACAAAAATTCCTCCATCGACACTCAAAATAGGTGTCAAGTGTGATCGTAGCAACGGGCTTATGTGGAATTAATCCTCTGAGTTTGTTTTTTCTAAAGTGGAGAGGGGTAAAAGGGGAATTTAAGTTAGGGGTGAAAATTTTCTCCTATACATTTTTCCCCCACTTTAGCGAGCACAAATACTAGTAAGTGCTTCAGTAAAGTAGATCAAAGGAGTAGTAGTAAGGTTAGAGATGTATACCTATATCGACAAGGAAGTAGATCATGGTCTGGCAAACCTGAAAGTGAAGGAAAGGACTTCATAGCTCCGTAGAACTATAAAGCCAAAGAATGAAAGAACCTTACAAGCTCATGGACCTATAAGGGAGGCATCCTTCAAGAACTTTCACATGAAGGAAGCTAGGAAAGCACCTTACAGAACCACAAACCTATAAGGAGGGTATCCCTCAAGAACTCTCACATGAGGGAGACTGAGAAAAGGGGAATCCACAGATTCGAGAACAATGACATGTTTACCCACATATAGGACATGTTAGGAAGCGGTCACATAGGCCAGTGAACGGATAGTCACACAGACCATCGCTAAGCTGGAAGACTTTCAAAGGGGTCCCTTGAGAACCCTTTAAAAGGAAGAGGGGTCCACTCAAGGGACACACTAATTGAAAGGTAAGGTCTAGTCAGGCTGCCCTCAGGCAAGATGCAAGGATGTGAGGTAGGTCTGTTCGGGTTGCCCCTAGGCTAGATACAAAGATGTAAGATCGGCATAGTCAAGCTGCCCCCGAGCTAGATGCCATAGAACTCATTACAGGTAGAAGATTTTGAAGGGATCCCTCAGGAACCCAATATGAAGAAAGGGGGTCCACTCAAGGGATGCACTATTCAAAAGCCAACACCTTCTTTCTCAAACCAATTTATCATCAAGGAATCCTTTTGAAATATGTTTACTTCATCAAGGAATTTGAAAGGAAGGATATACCCCAACATGAGGGGAAGATAAAAGTTGTTCCCATTTTGAAGGAAGGTTCCCAAATCCCTTCTCTACGAACCCATGATGAAGGAAACATGTTCCATTAGGGTTTCAAGTCGAGAATGCAATTCTAACAAAGAAGTGTGTGAAGGGTCTTTGAGGAAAGATTCGTTGGAAATGAATGATTTTTCTAAAGACCAAGTAATGTAGAAGTGGTGTTGTCACACATGAAAGGGACAACTCAAGCAAAGAAGAGAGAAAGATAAAGGGAAAGTAAAAGAAAAAGAGAAATGAATACGAACAAAGGGAAAAGGGGATCTAGTTTCACGGGGTCACATTTGCCTTCATTTATATATATAATAGGTAACCACAGTGAGAGGTGAAAGATCATAAATCCCCAACTAGATTAGGAAGAATGCACGAAAGACAACGTAGAAATAAAAATCGGGTCAACATGGAGGGAAGCCTAAATTCTCCCAAAACTTTTCATTGTCCCTAATTTTCTGAAAGTCAATCACAAACATGGAAGAATAATGATACGAATAGAAGAAGATTTACAACAAGAACACCATGCCTGAATCGAAGCACCAACAGGGGTGACAAGGGCCATCCAGAAACATATAGCATGATTGTGGGGGAACACATGTTACCACACACACACATCTAACCTAAAGATCAAGAAGAGGGTCTCCCCCTAACACTCGTTGACCAAGAGGTCGTTAGCTTCCCACTTTAGATCATCATGGGGGGAAGGACGATGAACCTATAATGGTGTAATATTAAGGGGAGAAGCTTCTCATCCTCGTGCAAAAAGGGATAAGGTAGAGGGACCTGTGAGGTCTCCATCGCTCAACTCTTGTTGGTCTAAGGTCAACGACTTTGTGAAGATTACTAACAAGGTCAATGTTACCAAATTTTTACTCATAAGGTTCAATCGAGTGGAGTAAGTGTCTTTTAAGCTGAAAAAGATGAGGTACATTTTGTTAATTTTCTTCATTACATTAAGATATATAAATTAAAAATCAGAAATTATTACAAAGGTTGTAACAGATTATTGCATTTATACAAGTGCATATAATAGAGAATAATATTTATTGAATGTAAAAATATCCATTATCTCACACAAGCCATGAGACTGACCTTTCCTTAATACATATAAAGACAAATTAATGCATGAATAAATAAAGGAAAATAAATGTGCATGTAGGGGAGGTGACCAATCATTGCCTGAATGACTGGTTAGTGGTTGTCTCGCTTTGGTGTTGTTCTTATTGTTTATCCTTCCTAGTTTCCTTGTGCTCCTATTCCTGCAATGGTCAAGCAATGTGTTAGAGCTATTCTCTAAACAATGAGAGGTCATAAACCATACATGATCATTTATATTATCTACCTATGCATGTATTAATCCATCTTCATGTGTATTAAGGAGTAATGCATGCCTTAGATGTCTAGGAAAACTATCTGATCAACATACACACAAAAGACATGCATTTTATTTTCTAATCTATTTGCTTCATGTGTAGATACAGGTGTGATTGTTTTACTTCCTTCATCAATCATTTTACATTGTTAGTGGAGGAAAATGTGGCTCCCACAAGGGTTGAGCCCAGCTCATAAGAAAAGTGTGCATACAAAAATATCATGAGTAAATGTAGATGTGAGATATCATTCTTCTCATCATCATAAACAATATAGCATAATGAATATGATATGCGAAGAGCATGGAAGTATCTTTTCTCATCAACAATATCATGATAGAAATCATATCATAAAGGAAAATATCAAAAGGTGGCCAGTCATAAAGAGAGGTTGAAAACAAAGTTACAGTGTAAGGAATAATGCTACATGGAGTGAAAAAAGATGTGTTTAAATGATCCAAGGCTTACATAATGGTTATCATTTATGAAGTGACTCAATAGGTTTCAAGTGACACATAGCAGCTATTTATATTTGGCGCAAAGAAATAAGAACAAAAGAAGATTTTAAATGTTCAATTAATGGAGCAGATTGTATAATGCAAAACATCATGAATGCAGATAAGGAGGTTTTATACCTCATCTTGCAATAAGAATAATGCCCTGTTTAATGAACTGGAAATGCATCTTTCAGGTCATGCCATTTCATCTTTTGAGAATTCATTATTCACTAATATTTGGATCTGTTGAGATAAATGAAACACAAGTTTGAAATACCCAGATGGAGTTTTCTTGTTTATTTACAAACCCAACAAGTCAAATGATCGTGAATTGAATCTATATTTTATATTTTCAAAAACTACAAATAAATGAGTATGGCTACATCCTGAAAGATTAAGGGAAATGTTCAGAGAAATGTAAGGATGGCTAGGCTGAGCCACGACCATTTTCAAGAAGCAAACAATAGAGGAAATGCATGAAAGATGGAAACATAGTGAAAGGTATGAAATTGTGGAGAAGTTAGAGTGTTTGATGCAAGTCACAGTTGTAGCAGGGTGGCAGTGAAGCAATGATCATAGGTTGAAGACTAAGGTTTGGTGGTAGTGTGAGAGTTTTCCAAGGCTTAAACATAGGGCACTTCAGTGATAATATGGAAGACAATCCACTGATTCCCAGTGTGGCGGAGCAAGAGTCAGGCACATCTATACAAGGACTGTAATAATATGTCTAAGGCACATTATGAGATGTATGAGTATTCATAAATGATGCTAGTAGTGGACTAATGGAGCCCTCAAATTTCTGCAGTGATTGAGGCCGAATACAAATGCTAAGAAACCCTCGACCCAATTTATATTGGGTCATGTTTTTATTTTGAAATATGCATGTGGGTATGAGGTATTTTTATAGAAGGAAACTACAGAAACAAAAAAATCCATGGTAGAGTGAATGATAATGAGAATTTTATGGAAATAAAGATGGATGCCACAACCAATACAGAGAAATGAGAAGTCTTGGGTTGTACATGAAGAACAAAATTCTCGAGTTCTCCATTAAGAGAAATACAATAAATTTAGTCATTGAAAGCGAAAAGGTAGGGGTCACACCATGAATAGATAAAGGCTATTAGCATTCATGGAGGGTTCAAGTCATGATCACATATATACAGAGAGAAAAAGAAACAAACATCTGCATTGTGCAATGGCAGCATTTTTTTTATGGCATAGTGGCTGAAAGAGCTCGTGTTTGAGCATTTTTTTTAATCTTTTGTTGATACACACGAGAAACACGGAAAAAAAATACCAAAAGATGTGTCTAAAGATAAATCAAAATGATATAATGATGTCAAAAGTTCACCTTATTTTATTTGGGTGGCTTCGTTGTGGGAAATGCAGGAAATGTTCTTTTGTAGCTCATGATCTATTCATGCTTCCACAACCGTTTGACGGTGCTGAGAAACTTTTCAGAAAAAACTTCAAGAAACCCTTAATGTTGGTGGTTGACTTAGCTTCATCCAAAAGCTTCAAAAGTGAAAATGGGGATAGCAAGCATTCATTGTTTTTGGTTTAGGGTTGAAAACCCTATTTTTTCCATCAGTATGAGTGAAGTGATTTTTATCACTTTATTTATCAATTAACATGTCAAGTAATATATGCCTGTAGGTCCTCTCAATGGAGTGTTTTTTCCTTAGGAAAATAGTTCATCCCTTTTGTTTTCTTTACAACTTTGTAAATGAAATGCCACATGAGCTATTTTTCTTTCATGCTTTAGCACGTATGCATCATTGTTATTCATTATCTAAGTTATATTTTCATGTGGCTCAATTGTAAGACAAATGACTTTAAGGTGAAATTATAAACCTTAATTGGTCATTTTGTTATTATTTAATGCAAATAGGGGTGATTTAGTCAAATATGGAAGGTAGTTGTTATTTGGTCTTAAAATTTTGCAAGCATATAGGAGCTCTTAATTGGTTATTGAAAACATTAGGAGGGCATTTAGGAGGTGAGTCATTATTGTTGGAGGAAATATAGGCCTTTTTGACCAAGTTTTGAGTGTTTTTGGGGTTGTTTCTTGAGTCATCACCTTAGTCATGGTCAAAGTTGACCTTTTCACCCATTTAGAACACATTTCATGGAGATCTAGTTCCTATATTTTTGTCTTTTGAAGGGTATCCGAATTATGGATTTTCTAGAACCTCTTTTTGAGGACTTGTTTTGGAATGATTATGCATATAGTCATTTATTGAATTTATTGTACTCAGTTCTTCACATGTAGATAGAGACTTTGTGACTTTGAGAGTCCCTTGTCATACTTTTGCAGGTTTTTGTAACTCATTTGGAGCATGATATACATAATTTACCTTGTTTACCATTGATGTTTCAATTTTCCTTCTTGTTCTTGCAAAACATTGTGCATTTTCAGGTGATTGATCGAGTTACTTCGTGAAAAAAACTCTATTTCCTTATAGCTTTGTCTCATGTTTGCATGCCTTTCTTTGCAAAAGTAATATTATGCAGGTTACAAATTGTGTTTACAGAATTGCACATGAACTTTTAATTAGTGAAAATTGCTTTCCTTCTTGAAAGTGTGTGCAAGTCAAACTTGTTTGTGAAATATTTATGCATGAACCTACACTAACTTGTTGTGTAGTTTCATATCCATCATCAGTATTCAAGTGTAATTTGAGTGTCTCATAGCTCTTGTCAATTTGGTGTATCACCTAGTTTATTTTACATTTTTCAATATTCTTTATTTTATGCAATCGTATCCTTATCCTTTTCCCATGAATTCAACAGTTTAGGTGATATCCATAAGAAGTCGGCCATCTCCAGAGGTCTGGTCTTACTCAAGTGTCCGTGCTTGATTTTAAGATCATTCCCATGTTACAATGGATTGTTGAATTCTACATTCAATAGGGTGCAATGTCCAAGTGTTAACAATTTTGGCACGCCCAATGGGACACGTCCATCAAAGTATTTTTTTGGTTTGAATGTGCAACCAGTTATTTTCAGGCCTTTCAAGAGGTTTTCTAGCACATTTAGCGACTCCGTAAAGTGAAAGAACATCAAAGCCAGTGTAGTCACAACTTATGAGAAGGATACAAATGAGAAATTCCAGAGGTTTTGAATTTTTGCAGCTGTCATCACCCAGAAGACAAGGCCGAGCAATGAAAAGACTACCTCCCTCAAAGAGAGTTCAATATACACCACCTGGTGTTAGGCCTGAATCGTTATTTTCACCACCAAGGAGGAGAGAAAGACCATCCAAGAGGCAAAGTGAAGCTCGCTCTGCTTCACCAAGTTTAAGAGTAGCAAAGTCACCCTCAAGCAGTCCAGGGAGAACTATTTCTGCTGCAAGTTATGTGCCTATTATTTAGACTCAAGTTAATCCATTGCATCCACCTCTAATGGCTATAAGAAATCAGCCATTCATGCCATTTGATGGAGGTAGTCCATTAAATCTCGCACAACATAATGCTATACCAATGGTAGCTCTTAAAAGCTTACCAATCTTCATTGGGGAAGATCAGACAACTCCCATTGAGCATATAAGGGATGTTACTTCACTGTGTGGTGTTCACCACGTTACTCAAGAAGACGTGGCTGTAAGATTACTTGTTGCATCATTCAAAGGAAGGGCTTTGCAGTGGTTTTGAAGTTTAGGTGTTGGCACCATTGCTACTTGGGATGAGTTAGGAGATAAGTTGCACAAACAATTTCAGGATAGATCAGATAACTTGTCTTTATTAGAGCAGTTGACAACCATAAAAAGAGCTCCTTGGGAGAAAATGAATGACTTCAACTTCAAATTTCAAAGGACTTGGGACATAATCTCTGCAACAGTAAAACCACCTCCTGAATATGCATTTCTATAATTTTTGAGAGCTCCTAGCAACAATATAGTTGTCGTGACATAGTCAATGGGAGGAGTGTCTTTACCAGATTCATATGAGACAACAATTAGAGCAGAAAACTATTTGATTCAAGTTGGTAAACTTGCTCCTAGGCCACCAATGCCTATTTTTAAAGAAATACAACCTAATATGCCTCTGTAAATACCACCTTTTTCACCATTACATGTTGTTCCAGCATTACCAACTGCTGATGGACAAGAGGCCGCAGTCCCAATTCAATCACAGGAAATTAAAGAGAGTCAACAAAAGATTGAGATCATTTTACAAACTTTTGGGAACAAATTGGTCAACTTGGAGAAGTAGCAGTCTTATAACAAACCTGCAAATCAGTAGTACCAAGGGGGAAATCAGTAGTACCAAGGCAATAAGCAGCAATATTAAGGTAACTATCAAGGTCCAAGGAAAAATGTGAACACAAGGACTTTCCAGGCTTATAATCTAGCACCTGTTAATGCAGCTAGGGACCTTGTCCCTATCCAAAATAATCTTGCTACTAATTATGAATGGTGCTATCCATGCAACTAGTCACATAACCAGGCCACTTGTTCAAATGGAGTTATAAATAAAGTGATAATGGTGCAAAATGCTTCAAGCTCCCAATAAAATGTTCCCAATGATGGAGTTCCACAACATCAAGGGTAGTTTACAAATGATGCTACTCTACTTAACTGGCATACATAAGAGTTCTGTGGAGTTAATATAGATGATTCTCCAGTTGCAAAAAATACAAGAGCAAAGAAAAGAGCTCTAGAGCTTGAGCAGATAGTTGATAAAGGAAAAGAAGCAACTGCAGGACCATCTACATCATAAGTGCCTCACATCTTGCAAGGGAACCAACAAGTTGCTGCCAAGGAGCAACCACATGTGTAAGTTGAACATGTTGGTGTAAAGATCCATCAAAAGTTAAATCCAACTTTGTCTTTTAATATCATTGAAAATATGAAAAAAATGAACGTAACAATGTCCATGTGGGATTCATTAGCCATCCCAGGTTAGAAAAGTATGTTACAATCAACTTTATCAAATTTCAATGTGTTTGATGAATCTTAAATAGGTCAAGATAGAGTTGTCCTTACAAATGATTCTTAAGTTAATGATAAACAACCCAACAAAGAGGTGAGTAAGGATATTAAACCCCCTTTGTTTTATGTGTCTATGATTATTGGTCATAAATTAGTTCACAACTGTATGGTGGATAGTGGGGCTAGCAGCTCTGTGATGCCTAAGCATATAGCTAATAAAATAGGACTAAAGTATCAACCTTTAGAGAAGGGAGTTATTCAATTGGATGGAACCTCAGTCAATACTTTAGGTATCATAAAATGTTTGAGCCTTACACTCCATGCTTGTCCAAATTTTTCAGTTTCGCAAGATATCTGTCATAGACTTACCACCCTTCTTTGCATTGTGTCTTTCGAGAGACATTATTGCCAAGATAGGAGGTTATGTTTCTGGTGATTGGTCACATATGTTGTTTAGGAACAGATATGGAACTAAGGTTACCATAAAGTTTGAGAAATTGGCCAAAGATCACAAAGAGCCTTACAATCCAAGTGTAATCAATGTTGTTCCTACTGCCGTAGACACAAATTGTGTCATTTTTACTGACAGTGGACTTCTTACTACCCAAGAGTTGCAAGCTGAAAGTGTTCCTAATGTGTTGTTACATGAATGGGTAGCAGAAAATGTAATGGACAGTCTTGATGATCTAATTCAATATGCTGGTATGTGTAATTATGTGCTTCATGAGCTTGATGCAAAGGTTCCAAACCTCAAAAATAGTACATATTAGCTATTGGAACAACAAAATGAACTTTGGGAGATGTTTTTTGATGGTTCCAAAAGTAAGAATGGAGTTGGTGGAGGTGCCATGCTTGTATCTCCATAAGGTGATAAGTATTTTTCAGCCTTCCATTTTGCTTTTGTGTGTTCCTGATAATTCTGCTAAGTATGAGGGACTCATTCAAGGACTTGAATGGGCAAGGAAATGAGGAAACAAATTTCTCAAGGTTCATGGAGACAATGAACTAATTGTTAATCAGGTTAGAGGCCCAAGTGTTGCCAAGAATGATGTATTGAGGTCTTATAGAAATAAATTATGGGATATATTGGAGGAGTTTGAGGCCTTTAACTTGATTTCTATCCCAAGGAACCAAAACAAACATGCAGATAGACTTGCTGCCATTGGTGCACAATTTGATATACCAAGTGATATAAAAAAAGAGAAGGTACAACAGTACGTCAAAGTTGTAGTTAGGCCATCAATTCCTGCTAACAACATTAACTAGTAGGTATTTGAAAGTGACACAGAAATTTTAGCTTTTCTACTTGAGGAAGATCAATTTTCTGTAGCAAATCAAGAGAAACTTAAACAACAGTATGATAATAAAATCATACAACTGAAGACAAATAAGCTTCCTAACGATTTAGTTACCTTAGAATTGATTTTCAACTCTGATGATTAGCTTAAGAAGAGAAAAGTCAACCTTCAAGTGAAAGAAGACCATTATGAAGAAGTTGAGATCCTTAAAGGTAAGCTTCTTAAACTAGGGAAAATTTGTTCAACTGAAGATAGGAATGCTTTTATTGCTTTATTTCAAGAATATCATGATGTTTTCGCATGGCAATATTCCGATTTAAAGGATTTTGACCTTCATATTTCTCAACACACAATTGAGTTAGAACCTGGTGCTAAGCCTGTTATGAAAAAGTAGAGACCTTTGAACCCCAAGTTTGAACCTTTAATGATTCAAGAGTTGGATAAATTAGTTGAGGGGGGTATTATTTTTCCAATTAAACACACATCCTGGGTTTCTAATCTTGTTCTGGTTAGAAATAAGAATGGGGAGATACGATTATGCGTAGATTTTAGAGATCTTAATAGAGCATCTTTAAAAGATAATTACCCCTTACCCTCAATGGAACAAATTCTTCAAGCTATTGCTAGTTCAGAAAGATTTTCTCTTCTGGATGGGTATTCTGGTTATAACCAGATTTTAGTCAAAGAAGAGGACCAATATAAAATAACGTTTACAAAAAACTGGGGCACTATGACCTATAAGAGAATTCCTTTTGTCTTATCTAACTCTGGTGCCACATTTTAGTGGGCCATGGATATGGCATTTTAGAATTTAATTCAAAAAATTGTTCTTGTCTATCTAGATTATATAACTGTTTATTCCAAAACTACAGATGAACACTTGTCACATCTCAAGCAAGTTTTTGAAAAATGCAGAGAATATGGTATTTCTCTCAATTCAAAAAAGAGTATTTTTGAAGTTCATGAAAGTAAGCTGCTAGGAAACATAGTGTCAAAGCAGGGAGTTACTATTGACCTTGAGAGAGTCAAGGCCATACTTGAACTACCATTACCCAATCACAAGAAGGGTCTACAAAGTTTTTTAGGTAGAATTAACTTTTTAAGAAGGTTCATTCCTGATGTTGTCAATTTCTTGCAGCCTTTGACTACCATGCTTAAGAAAAATGCAGTTTTCAGTTGGACTAGAGAAGCCAAAAAAAAATTTGAAGCGATCAAAGAGGCTTTAGCATCAACCCCAACACTGGTAAATCCAAATTTCTCTAAGGAATTTTTTCTATATTCTTTTGGTAGCATTAGATCTATTTCTGCTATGCTAGTTCAAAAAATAAATGACAATTTAGAGCAACCAATAGCTTTTTTCAGTCAAGGTCTTGCTGATTATGAACAAAAATATACATTTGTTGAGAAGTATGTTCTTGTTGTGATTAGAAGTTTGAAGAAATTTTAGCCTTTAATTTCCAACAAGAAGATTCCTCTTTTAGTTGCACACCCTAGTGTGAAGGAATTTCTGTTGAGTAAGGATCTGAGTGAGAAAAGAGCAGGTTGGATCAAAAGAGTTATGGAGTTTGATGTTGACATCAAAATCACAAAACTTGTCAGAGGAAGAGGACTATGTGAATAGCTTGCCTCAATCCTTGAAGATGCACAAAAATTAGAAGCAGAGACTATTTTAGTTAGTGGTAATGAACCTCAAAATGCTCAATATGACGTACTTGTGTTAGGTGCAGGTTGGGTTCAAGATCTGACCCATTTTCTACAAACTGGTAAGTGTCCACCAGGTCTAGATAGAGAAAAACGAAGATATTTCAGGTTGCAGTGAATTCCATATATATTGATTGATAATATTATTTTTAGGAAAGACCTGAATGGTGTTTTATTAAGGTGCATTGACACTAATGAAACAAAAAAAGTACTTTATGAGTTTCACGATGGAGTTTCAGGATGTCACTTTGCTCCAAGAATAACAACCTGGAAAATTATGAGGGTCGGTTATTATTGGCCAAGCTTATTTAAGGATGCCTATGCATGGTCAAATAAATGTGTTAAATGTGATTTATTTGCAGGAAAGGAAAAGTTGTCAGCCATGCCTCTGCAACCGCTTCAAGTTGAGCAACCCTTCATGAGATGGGGCATTGACTTTATTTGACCAATAAATCCACCTTCTAGTGCTGGTCACAAGTGGGTACTTACAGCCACTAACTATTTTACACAGTGGACAGAAGCAGTAGCTTTGAAAGAAGCTAATGAATCTTCAATTTTAAATTTCTATGAGGATATAGTAACCAGGTTTGGAGTTCCTGACTCCATCATTTTAGATAATGCTCTTGCATTTGTGGGGTTAAGAGTTACAGATTGGGTTGTTAAACATGGAATTCACTTAAATACCTCCTCAAATTATTACCCACAGGGTAATGGTTTAGCTGAAAGTACAAACAAAAATCTGATCAAGATCATTAAAAGAAGCATGGGCGAGAATCAAAGAGTTTGGCACTCTAAATTAAAATTTGCACTTTGGGCAGATAGAATAACCCCTAAGAGATCAGTTGGTAATTCACCTAATGTACTAGTCTACAGGAAAGAAGTCAGGTTACCTCTATCTGTAGAGTTTCCAACTCTAGATATTGTTCATCAGTTGGAGATGTTTGAAGAGCAGGACCCAATGTCTGTAAGATATGTAGAACTCATGGAACTCAAAGAGTCAAGAGATAAGGCAACAAAGACTTTGGAGTATCATCAACTCCAAACAAAGAGAACCTTTGATAAGAAAGCTACAACCAAAGTTTTCATAGAAGGTGATATTGTTCTAAAGTGGGATGTGTTGAAAAGTGGACTAGGTAAACACATGAAGTTTGAAAACTTTTGGAGTGGCTCATTTTTCATCACTGAATGCAAGGAGCATAACGCATTTCACCTATCAAAGATGGATGGAGAAACATTGCCAATCCCAGTTAATGGGATTCACCTCAATTTTTTTTTTGAGGTATTATCTACCTTTGTACATGCTAGGTTAGGTTTTATGTTTTCAATAAAGTGCTTCTGCACATTAGATTAGATGCAATTTTCATTCCCTAAGTGTTGTTTCAACACAACTAGATAATTTATTTATGTTGTTTTGTTTTGAGTAAGACAAGCTTTCATTCATGTCTATCAATCTAAGTTACCAAAGTTCTAAATCTATTTTACTAAGTCATGAGCCTAGTTTTTTAGTGACTTCATGCCCAAGGATTGGTCGTCTAGGTAACTGGTCAATTGTGTTTAGCAGGAAAACACTCCGCAGAGGTCACCAAAATGTTACAAGATTTTTACTCATAAGGTTCAATCAGGTGGAGTAATTGTCTTTTAAGCTGAAAAAGATGGGGTACATTTTGTTACTTTTCTTCATTACATTCAGATATATAAATTAAAAATTAGAAAATATTACAAAGGTTGTAACAAATTATTGCATTTATACAAGTGCATATAATAGAGAAAAGTAATCTTTATTGAATGTAAAAATATCCATTATCTCACACAAGCCGTGAGACTGACCTTTCCTTAATACAGATAAAGACAAATTAATGCATGAATAAATCAAGAAAAATAAATGTGCATGTAGGGGAAGTGACCAATCGTTGCTTGAATGACTGGTTAGTGGTTGTCTCGCTTTGGTGTTGTTCTTGTTGTTTATCCTTCCTAGTTTCCTTGCGCTCCTGTTCCTGTAGTGGTCAAGCAATGTGTTAGAGCTATTCTCTCAATAATGTGAGGTCATAAACCACACATGATCATTTAAATTATCTACCTATGCATGTATTAATCCATCTCCATGTGTATTAAGGAGCAATGCATGCCTTAGATGTCTAGGAAAACCATCTGATCAACATACACACAAAAGACATGCATTTTGTTTTCTAATCAATTTGCTTCATGTGCAGATATAGGTGTGATTTTTTTACTTCCTTGATCAATAATTTTACATTGTGAGTGGAGGAAGATGTGGCTCCCACAAGGGTTGAGCCCAACTCATAATAAAGTGCGTATATAGAAATATCATGAGTAAATGCAGATGTGATATATCATTCTTCTCAACATCATAAACAGTATAGCCCAATGAATATGAGATGTGAAGAGCATGGAAGTATCTTTTCTCGTCAACAGTATCATGATAAAGATCATATCATAAAGTAAGATATCAAAAGGTGGCTAGTCATAAAGAGAGGTTGAAAACAAAGTTATAGTGTAAGGAGTAATGCTGCATGAAGTGACATAAGCTGTGTTTAAATGATCCAAGGCTTACATAATGGTTATCATTTATGAAGTGACTCAACAGGTTTCAAGTGAGACATAGTAGCTATATATATTTGGCACAGAGGAATAAGAACAAAAGGAGATTTTAAATATTCAAGTAATGGTGCAGATTGTATAATGCAGAACATCATGAATTCAAATAAGGAGGTTTTATACCTCATGTATAAGAATAATGCCCTGTTTAATGAACTAGAAATGCATCTTTCAGGTCATGCCATTTCATCTTTTGAGAAGTCATTATTGACTAATATTTGGATCTGTTGATATAAATGAAACATAGGTTTGAAATACCTAGATGGAGTTTTCTTGTTTATTTACAAACCCAACAAGTCAAATGATCGTGAATTGAATCTATATTTTATATTTTCAAAAAACTGCAAATAAATGAGTATGGCTGGAGCCTGAAGGATTAAGGGAAATGTGTGGAGAAATGTAAAGCCAACCATAGCCTTGTTATGGAGAAAAAATTAAAATACAGAGCTAGGGTTAATTGACCTTTATCATTTATAGATAAACGAAAGGACTCGAATCCAAGTGAAATTTGCAAAGGATGGCTAGGCCGAGCCACTGTCATTTTCAAGAAGCAAACAACAGAGGAAATGCATGAAATATGGAAACACAGTGAAAGGTATGAAATTATGAACAAGTTAGATAGTTTGATGCGAGTCATAGTTGTAGCATGATGGTAGTGAAACAATGATCATAGGTTGAAGACTGAGGTTTGGTGGTAGTGTGAGAGTTTTTAGGGCTTAAACATAGGGTACTTCATTGATAATATGGAAGACAATCCATTGATTCCCAGTGTGGCGGAGCAAGAGTCAGGAAGAGCTATAAAAGGACTACAATAGTATGTCTAAGACATAGTATGAGATGGATGAGTATTCACAAATGATGCTAGCAGTGGACTAACAAAGCCCTCAAATTTTTGCAGTGATTAAGGCCGAATACAAATGCTAAGAAACCCTCGACCCAATTTATATTGGGTCACATTTTTATTTTAAAATATGCATGTGGGTATGAGGTTTTTTATAGAAGGAAACTATAGAAACAGAAAAAGCCATGGTAGAGTGAATGATAATGAGCATTTTATAGAAATAAAGATGGAGGCCATGACCAATACAAAGAAATGAGAAGTCTCAGGCTGTAGATGAAGAACATAATTCTCGAGTTCTCCATTGAGAGAAATACAATAAATTCAGTCATTGAAAGCGAAAAGGAAAGGGTCACGCCATGAATAGATAAAGGCCATTAGCATTCATGGAGGGTTCAAGTCATGTTCACATATATACAGAGAGAAAAAGAAACAAGCATTTGCACTATGCAATGGCAACGTTTCTTTTATGGCATGCTGACTAAAAGAGCTCGTGTTTGAGCATTTTTTTTTATCTTTTGCTGATAGACATGAGAAACACAGAAAATATAAATACTAGAAGATGTGTCTGAAGATAACTCAAAATGATATAATGATCTCGAAAGTTCACCTTGATTTTTTGGGTGGCTTTTCTATGGCAAATGCATGAAATGTTCTTCTATAGCTCGTGATTTGTTCGTGCTTCCATAACCCTTTGACGATGCTGAGAAATTTTTTAGAAAAAAACTCAAGAAACCCTCAATGTTGGCGGCTGACTTAGCTTCATCCAAAAGCTTCAAAAGTGAAAATTGGGATAGAGAGCATTCATTGTTTTTGGTTTAGGGTTGAAAACCATATTTTTTCCATCGGTATGAGTGAAGTGATTTTTATCACTTTATTTCTATATATGCTTGTAGGTCCTCTTAATGGAGTGTTTTTTCGTTTGGAAAATAGTTCATCCCTTTTGTTTTCTTTACAAATTTGTAAATGAAATGCCACATGAGCTATTTTTCTTTCATGCTTTAGCATGTATGCATCATTGTTATTCATTATCTAAGTTATATTTTCATGTGGCTCAATTGTAAGAAAAATGACTTTAAGGTGAAATTATAAACCTTAATTGGTCATTTTGTTATTATTTAATGCAAATAGGGGTGATTTAGTCAAATATGGAAGGTAGTTGTTATTTGGTCTTAAAATTTTGCAAGCATATAGGAGCTCTTAATTGGTTATTGAAAACATTAGGAGGGCATCTAGGAGGTGAGTCATTATTGTTGGAGGAAACATAGGCCTTTTTGACCAAGTTTTGAGTGTTTTTGGGGTTGTTTCTTGAGTCATCACCTTAGTCATGGTCAAAGTTGAACTTTTCACCCATTTAGAACACATTTCATGGAGATCTAGTTCCTATATTTTTGTCTTTTGAAGGGCATCCGAATTATGGAGTTTCTAAAACCTCTTTTTGAGGACTTGTTTTGGAATGATTATGCATATAGTCATTTATTGAATTTATTGTACTCAGTTCTTCACATGTAGATAGAGACTTTGTGACTTTGAGAGTCCCTTGTCATACTTTTGCAGGTTTTTGTAACTCATTTGGAGCATGATATACAAAATTTACCTTGTTTACCATTGATGTTTCAATTTGCCTTCTTGTTTTTGCAAAACATTGTGCATTTTCAGGCGATTGATCAAGTTACTTTGTGAAAAAAATTCTATTTCCTTATAGATTTGTCTCATGTTTGCATGCCTTTCTTTGCAAAATTAATATTATGGAGGTTAAAAATTGTGTTTACATAATTGCACATGAACTTTTAATTATTGAAAATTGCTTTCCTTCTTGAAAGTGTGTGCAAGCCAAACCTATTTGTGAAATATTTATGCATGAACCTACAGTAACTTGTTGTGTAGTTTCATATCCATCATTAGTATTCAAGTGTAATATGAGTGTCTCATAGCTCTTGTCAATTTGGTGTATCACCTAGTTTATTTTACATTTTTCAGTATTCTTCATTTAATGAAATCGTATCCTTATCCTTTTCCCATCAAGTCAACAGTTTAGGTGATATCCATAGGAAGGCGACCTTCTCCGGAGGTTTGGTCTTACTCAAGTGTTTGTGCTTGCTTTTAAGATAATTCCCATGTTACACTAGATTCTTGAATTCTACATTCAACAGGGTGCAATGTCCAAGTGTTAAAAGTTAGAACTTCATCCGTCGAATTGAACATGCACTTAATGAGAGTGCCATGTTTTATCTCGACGTATGGAGGGTTTTGTAGCTGAGGTTCACTACTAGGCTCACCGAGAGATTCAGAAGTAGTGAAAAACTTAGGGAAGGTTGGGACTGGTTCCGTCACTAGGATAGAACAAGTCAACGTGGGACCACCTTTCGGGGAAGGTGGGCTCCTCTTAAATCCTTCATTATTAGAGGGACCATTGTCTACCTTTTTCTTCATCGGAGGAGGCGAACTCCCCATAGATGAAGCGAGATAGATAGAGGGAGAGGAGAAAAGAACCATAGTAGATACAACTGGAGTTTTAATCATATCTATGGGTTTTAGGAAAGGTGAGACATCTGGAATAGATGTTAACAAAGGTGGCTACACGAAAGGAGTGATGAACACCTGCACCTTTTCAGGTGCATGTGTGCTTGCAGTGGAATCCAAAAGACATACATATCTAGTTTGGATATAATTAGAAGGGAGGAGGGAGGAGGACATGGTAGGAGGTCCTAATACATGAGCAGTCATCTCCTCTTTCTTCTTTTGTAAGGAGGCTTGTTCAGCTAGAAGAGCCTTTTGTCGATGCTTGTGCTCGCACACAAGAAGGTTTATGCAACTCTTCAAACCAAAAGTCAGAGTTTGCAAGGGGATGAAAGGCTCCTAGTCAGCCATGGGAGTGTCCTCCACAATGGTTTCTAGTGAAGGGATAGGCTCCTAGATGGGAGCAGGAGGAACAAATTTAGAAACAGCAGGAGGAATCGATTCTAGTTCCTCGACAACAAGCCTCTTCTTGTTCACTGTTTTAGGAGCAGGAACGGTAGGGGCCACGGAGGCTGAGACATAGAGGACTCTCCATGGGGGGCTTTCTATCTACCATATCGAATGGGCCTAGGCTCTGTGGATAAGAAATGAAACTCAAATGCAGGACACTTGGCCTTTTGCCAAGTGGGCACCATGGGACTCTCTCGCAAGTGTGAGACAAAAGTAGATGGTACCACAACAGGGTGAGAGGAGGAACTAGGTTGAACAACAGAAGAGGAAGAAAGAGGATCTCGGGACCACTTCTCTTCTACACACCTTGGTGGCATCACTGTCATCTTTTAGACAAGCCCTATGTGAAATAACATAAGGCAAAGGAGGGTATCTTACTTTCAGACTAGAGTGCCCCTTCTTATAGTTTTGATATGTGCAATACAAGAGGTCCTTCCTGGGCGGGAAAGGACCAATAGGTGCAGGCCAAAAGTAATCCAAGGGATAGCTGCCACGTGCAACCGACGGTCTATAACTGGTGTCATGGATAACATGTACCAAACCTCTATGAACGAATTTCAAAAACTTGTGTACAACTAAGGGAACTGCATTCATAGCTACCAGCCAGGGGATTCCTAGCTTCACTTTGAAAAGTTGAGACCCCAAGATGATGTCAAACTTAAGGTTCACATATTTAGGTCCAACTAGGACCGATAGGGCAATAATCGCTATAGGAGGTATGAAAAGTTCTTCATGTGTGCAGATGGTACTTTCAGGTGCATCATATCAATCCTTATACAAGAAGTTGATTATCATGATCTCCAAAGTTATAATATTCACTTGAGATGTCAGATCAATGAGAATACTTGCGAAATTATTCTCATTTATCCTCATAAGGATGTAAAGAGGAGATGGTTCCTTATTGAAGCCCATCGGTAGATCCTATGAAGTGAAGGTTATACTAGTACCACTACTCACAGTCTGGGCATAGGGAATAGGTTGATTTAAGAAAGAGGCCATAACACACACTTAATATTACTTCCACATATCCTCCTAAGGTTTACAGGATAAGACAGTGACCCAATTCTAGTTTCATCAGATAATACCTTTGGAACCTTCCAACTATGCCTACTAGGGGTCACAGGATGGGTTGCAAGGAAAAAGCCTCACAACACTCACATCTACGACACTCCTAGGATACAAGGAAAGGGACTTTCAATATCTCAAAATGGAACCAAAATGGTTCACGTTGGGTTCACCAAAAATATAAGAAAGGGGGACCAACCACTGAAAGGCCCCAGGTCACGAAAGGCCAAGAGCAGTATGGCTGCCCTAACTTACCTCAGTTCATAAGGGTGTTAGGATAGACGAGATGAGAATGATGAGGACCATAAGGTCCTTCGATCACTTTGCAAACTTGAGATTCGAAAGGAGACTAGGTGAGTCAATTTTTAGGGTCAGCTCTATGTCTCAGATAGCTCTTTGTTAGAGGACGAAAGCATGATTCTGGGATGATAGCGCAATGTGCTGGCATCTCTCAGGTGCGCTAGTGTTCGTACGACCATAAATTCACATAGACAAGGTATAAAATCTAAAAGACGGACTAACAACCTAGTTTAAGAGTTTATAAAGGTACAAGGTAAGACAATAAAGTGCGAAACATAAAGATGAACGTGATAAAAGAAGTATATTACTACAAGGGTGACAAAGATGATCTCACACAACAATCATTTCACCAGCTTGCTCCAAGATCTCTCCACCTACACATAGAAAATAGGGAAAATTTTGGGGGGGTGTATAGGGGCTTGCCTTGGTCAGACCCCTGTTTTAGTGTTTCCACCTCCACAAACAACCAAGTTTGAAACGATGTAGAAATAAAGCGATAAAGAAAGAATACAAGAAAAGTACACCAAAAACACTACAAAACAGTATGTGCTTACTTCAACCAAACAATAGAGAAGATTAGAGGAGATTACCACCTCCATCCAAAGCGCTCAAGGCTAGTGGAGGAAAAATATGAGAGGAACTCAAGCCTTTGGAGTGATAGATTGCTACTATAAAGAGTGAAATGCTGCTCCAAAGCTTGTAGATGAATTCTCCAAAAGTGTGAAGAGATTGTGTAGGCTTCCAATAATGATGAAAAATGGATGAATGAATGAAGAATATGAAGAAGGAATGGAAGAAAATGACCATATTCGGGTCAGCCAACCGAAGAAAGGTGTTACACTTCAACTTCCAATAGGAAGTGTAACGTTTCTACAGAATCTAGCCATAGGAATATTCCAGGGATGTAATCGTGTCGTGCAGATGTCTGCACGCTGCACGGGTATCCCCAACAAAAACGCCTCTACCGACACGCAAAATAGGTGCCAAGTGTGATGGTAGTAGCGGGATTATGTGAAATTAAGCCTCTGAGTTTGGTTTTTCTAAAGTGGAGAGGGGTAAAAGGGGAATTTGTGTTAGGGGTGCAAATTCACTCCTATACAATTTTGTTCCATTCCACTATGTTACATTCGGATTTGATTTCATCTCCCTATTGAGTTTCATTCACTTCTTATCTCTCCTTTGCTAAATTCCATCATCTTGTCGCCTTTCATCTTGTGGTCGCACTCTAACCTCCTATCACAATTAAACTTCCTGTCGCCTGCACTCTTTCAATACATCTTTGGAAAATGAATTCTTTCTTTTACTATTGTAAAGGTTGTTGTTAATATTTGTGTTTGTTCTATTCAAGTTTAAATCGGAAATAGACAGATTGATTGAAAAAGGTAGGCAATAATTTAAGAAAGGATTTCATTCATTTTCAAAGTGTGCTTTTGAATTTCAGATTGAAAAGTGTGTTTTTAATTCTTAGATGCATCCATCCCCCCTTAGTTCATTAGTTTGAGCCCTTAGGTAGATTGTCGCAACACTGTTCACAAGATTACACCCCTAGATTGACACTTGAAGGATAAATTAAGGAACTTGCGAAATTCCTGAAGATTGATCTCTATCCATTTCAACCATTTAAAGATAGAATTACAAGGATAGTTTTACCCAAAAATATCAACCACAGTTTAATCCAATCAGGATGTATTTCAATGCAAGCCCAATATACAAGGTAATAATGTAAAAGAAAGATGCAAAGAGCCCCAAAGTGTTTCTCATCACCCACAATCATCCAAAGACACAGGGGGAGATGATACACACTTGAGTTACCAATCACGATGGACATAGTATACATTTTATTGCAAATTGTTTTTTAAGCCCAAAATGAGACATTTTAAAGATAATAATTTATCATTTAGATACACCAATTTCAAATATTTGAGACCTCAAAAAGAAATGCCATAAACCAAGAGAAAGAAAATTTCATTTTTAAAGCACCAAACATAGATGTTCAAGTTGTCTTGGTCAATTTATTCAATCAAGATATGTGAGGATATTGAGTGTTTAGTGGGATTAGAGAAATTAGTGGGATTGGGAAGTAGATTGAGAAATTAGTGGTCTGATTTATTCAATCAAGATATATGAGGATATATTAATTAATTTAATATTTAATTAATGTTTGAGAGGAATATGCAAGTTGTGTTTGAATTTAATAAATAAAAGATATATTTATTTATTTGACCATGTTGAGTGATTTTCAGGAAATAGAATAATTGATTTAATTATTAAATTTTGGAGAAGAGAATGTAGTTTAATTAAATTATTAATGATAACAATTTAATTAATTTAGATGAATAAGTAATGTTAGTGACATAGTTAAATAATTTGTGTTTATTTAATTAATCATGAGGAATAAGGTTAAATTAGGTGATGACATAAATTAATTAAACAATTCAAGACTACTTAATTAATAGAGGAAAATAGGGTTAATGATGCAAATGATGTTAAAAAGGGGACTAATGATGTTAATGAAGCAATGTGCAATAGTGATAATGAAAGTGATGTCGATATTGGAAAAATGTAGTTTAGGATATGTGATATTTGTTAGGCCATTTTTACATGTCTACAATATTAATTTGGAATTACAGAATCAATATGCATGAAATATAACATGACATAGATAAGCTAAAGTTCAAGGTAAATACTATTATTACTTTGTTAAAAGTAAAGGCTTAGGATTATCACCTACCATATGAAAAATTGATCTAGATATTCAAGCACTTAAATAGAATAAAATACCACACCGGGACTAGTTTTTGAGGATACTAATTATATGGTACTTCTATAAGTGGCTCCTTAACCTAGTTCTAAACAAATTAAAATATACAATACTAAGGATTGGGAGTCTAGGATACCTCATATCTCTTTCCAAATTAGCATTCAATTAGACATATTTAGAGTCCTATACCCAAAGACTCAATACTTAAGTGATAATTGAGAATCAAGAAGTCAAGATAAATTTTATCAGAAAAAAAAATCAATAACCTTCCTAAAACATTCATTCTAAATGAGAATCAAAACCAAGGATGCCACTTACCTATTGTTGAATTAGCATCTAATTAATGGTATTTCTAAAGTTCTAGTTCCAGAAGGATTCTAAGAGGTCAATAATATTTTAAAATGGTAATATAAATAAATTTATGTCTAATACTAATGGGAAGTGAGATCTCAAAACCATGATAAAAAGAGTATATGATGAAGAGGGATTAAAAATTTCAAACCCTAAAAATACCTAGATAAAATTAAATGCCAAAATTGAAAACATAAATTTTTGACCTAGGGTTCTATACAATACCATTAATATATATTTATTGAACAAAAAAAATGCACCAAAAAGAAAGAATCAAAAATCCATATAAAAGCATAATAGCCTAATAGAAAAATAAAATTAATTGAATTTGAAATTTAAATGTAGAACTTAAAAATAGAAAATTGAATTCTTTAATACATAAAATCATAGAAAAAAGTATGGAACATAACCCTACCTTGAATATATAGAAGAACAAATAAAATAAATCTTAAAAAAATGTAAAGCTCATAAAGTCACAATGTACCAAGAAATTCCAGCTACATAAATCACCAAAAAACCAAGGTAAATCATCAAAATTATAACATATGGTGCTATAAATTAAAGGTGGGTGGAAGACTAAAAGAATCAAAACTCAAAAAAAGGATTAAAATATGTAAATTTTTCAAATTAATTACCATTATATATTTTGTAAAAACCTACACATGCAAAATTATCTAGCACTACAAAAACAAAGATATAGGCCAAGTTTGAGCAGTAAATCATGTCAAAAATTAGGGTTTTGTTACCTCATAACATGATTTTTTGGTAGATATAGATTAAAAAATCCTAAAAAACTCATATCAATGTTAGCTATTGGGAAAATTCGATTACAATGCACTCTAGACAAAAATAAAATGAAATCCAAAGTTTCATGGACCATCCTTCTCACATGCAATAAAGGAGAAGTCTAAAATCCTAAAAGAGAATATAAAAACAAAAAATAAAGAAAATTTAACAAACTCAAATACTAATAATAATTGACCTATGAAAAAATAGAGAAAAGTATTATATAGGGCATGTTTGTAAGACACAACACACACCTTATTGGAAATATCATTTATCTAAATCATACTAGGCCTGACATTGCATATTTCCTTGGCATGGTGTCTAGGTTTATGAAAAAAGATTGAACTCTCTACAAGGTAGTTATGAAGGTCCTCCACTATATCTAGGAAACTCTTATGGGATTCACAATGCAACACGTATTTATATTGAATTGGTTGGGTACGATTATTCTTATTGGGTAATGAATTCTTAGGATCATAAATTTGCTTCCATTTAGATCCTCTCACTTAGTTCTAGTCCTATTTTTTTATCAAGAAAAAAGTAGAATGTTATTGATCATTATTTTATAAAGGATCAATAGATTAAGAATATATGGATGTTATAACTAAGGACCTTTTCCTTCAACATATTCTTAATATTTTTCATTTTTGTTTTTAAAATTCATGCATTATATTTTATGAAAATTGGAGTGTTATCTCAATTTTTCAAAACCTAATTTATCATCACTAGACCAAACACATTGAGGTCCACATTCATTATACCTTGGTGGGATTACTATTCCTCTCTTATTTTGAGGGGTGTCTATTCTATCTTATTTTTATGGTCATATCTCTTAGGTAATTCATCATGACTCATCTAGAAAGACCCATATGTTCTCCCAACTAAGTTGTGTTTAAGGTAATGTTATTGTTTTAGGTTTCTATTTTCCTTTATATTCAAGTTTATTTATTTTTTGACACATATATTAAATCCTTCTTAGGCTATTATAAATAGTATTTATGAGGTTAGATTGAATCTTTCATAAAGGGAATTGTTCTAAAGAACAATGGGTAGAGCAAAGAAGAGAAGAATATATAAATAAACAATTATATACTAGACCTATAACATGGAATTGGATTCAATAGAATCACTTATGTAAACTAGAGTTGTAGCTTCATAACTATGATTGATTGGTGTCATCAGAAGGTTGAGTTAGTGCTTAGTTAAGAATTAGGTTCTTCCTTAGAGGTCTTAAAAAAATGGATTGGTACCTCCTTAGGGTTTGTACCCTTAACCATTGTCACCAATGAGGTTTTATTATGAGTATGGATTAGGGAAATAGATCCTCATAGCTATTCTCACCATGGTTTTCCCAAATTCAATTTTGCACATCTATCTGGTGTAATGTGTACTTATATGTATGTTTGAGCACTTCATACTCTTCTAATTTTCATTTGAAGAATTAAAGGACTAGTTTTAATAAACTTTATTGATTCAACCCTCCTCTCAATACATAGTTGTGTTCCAATAATTGGTATTAGAGCATGGGTTACCTTGAAGAAGCTTAATCATCTCAGGTAAATCTTGGATAGTTAAGAAAATGAGTAGTCAAGAAGGTTCTTCCTCAAACAAAGTTCCTCTCCTTGGTGGATCAAACTATGATTTTTGGAATATAAGGATGGAAGCCTATCTATCATCCTTAGGGTTTATTTTATATATGTCTATAGTAAATGCTTATTTTATTCCTACCACATCTCCCACTCACCAGGTTGGCAAGAAAGTGTATGAAGAAAATACAAAAGCTAAAAATGCAATTCTTTCTGGAATGGAAAATTTAGAGTTTGTCAAAGTCATGCATTTTCAAATAGCCTATAGAATTTGGGGAAAATTAAAGAGAATATATGAAGGTGATGATAAGGTAAATTAGGCCAAGCTACAAACTTACAAAGGTAAGTTTGAAAATCTTAAGATGACTGATAAAGAGAAATTTATATACTATCTTCTCATAATAGCTGAAATAGTCAATGCAATCAAAGGCCTTGGAGAAGAGATGAAATAATCTATAATTATCATAAGGGTTCTAAGATCATTACCATCGAGATATGATTCTAAAATATCTATAATAGAAGAAATAATATATTTCAATAAAATCATTGTTGATGAGTTACATGACACCTTCACTGCCCATGAGATGAGAATGGGAGAGGCAAATACCTCCAAGAGAGAAGTTTCATTCAAATAAGATGAAAAGGATAAGGAAAAAAAATCCACATCTAGATCTAAGAAGATTTATGAAGAAGAAGCTAACTTTATCTAAATATTAAGAAGAGGATTTGGAAAGTACAAAGGTAAGTTACCCTTTAAATGTTTTAATTGTCGTAAGATAGGACATTTTTCTCCTAAACTCCCTTATAACAAAAGGGATAGCTCTAAGAAAGAAGAGGTCCATAAAAAGATGAAACTCAAGTACTCTAGGAAGAAGAACTTCTTTAGAAAAAAGGGTCTATACACAAAAGAGGAGAGTGATTACATTGATGAAAGTGATAGCTCAAATGAAGATCATGATTATGCCTTTATGGTTGAGGAAAATAAATCCCTATTCATGGAATAGGAGAAAATTCTAAGGATCAAGAGAAAGGATAATTCGAAGATTCCAATGAAGAAGAAGAAGGAGAATTGGATCTAGAGATTTAACTCATCTATGCCTTAGATGAGATTGAGAGTTTAAGAAAATAGAACTTAAAGTAGAAGAAACATGCACAAAAATATATTGAAAAATTATCTAAAAATCTTGAAAATATAATTAGATTATAGTGAGCCTGAAGACACAAGTCAAAGAATAAAAAAGAATAGAAGATGTAGTCAAATTTGAACTACAATATAAATTTGATGAATGCATGCATCTACAAGTAGAAATAGTGGCTTTAAGAAAAGATCTTTTAAAAGCAAGAAGTGATGCATAAAAGAAAAGTAAATTTGATAAGAGTACCGACATTTTGGATGAAATATTGAGCAAGAAAAAGTTACATAAATATATTTTTGGTTTAGGATTTGGTCATGGTCAAAGTTCAAGTCCTAATAACTCTTCACAAAAGAAGCCAAAGATGAAATCAAATACAAGAACTACTAATATAGATGGTTTCATAATGGTGAAATACTTAAAGAAGTAGAAGTCTAGAAGACCTCCTCCTCCTACAAAAAGAAATGCTATGAATACGCATTTTTTTTTATTTTTATGGTTACTACTATACTTGTAATTAGTTTGTTCATAGGCCTAGTGAATGTAGAGTTGTACCTAAAAGGAGAACAAAATTTGTGAATAAGAATCTATTTTCTCCTTTAAAAGATAAAAATATGATATGATAACTATAATAATTTTGGTCACATAGCTAAACAATGTAGAATAGAATTTGTAAGATAAAAAGAAAAATAAAAGGAAATGCATGTCGCCCAAAGTGAACAAAGGTTCACAAATGTCTATAAAAGAGAAATGCAAGATAGAGAAGAGACCCAAGAAATTGTGGAAAGAAAAATATTAGAATACTACACAATCAATAATTGTTTAAACTACATTCTATGCAAAAAAGTAAAAATTGTGGGTAATAGATAGTGGTTGCTCTAAACACATGACTGGTGATAAGAACAAGTTCATCAAACTGAGTAGTTGCAAAGAAGGATTTTTTAGTTAGGGAGACAATAGTACTATGAAAATTTGAGGTAAAGGGTTTTTTAGCATAGGTAGAAAATTTCCTACACATGATATAAAACATAATATACTCAGTGTTAGCCAAATGTGTGACAAATGATACAAAATCACATTTAATGCAAAAGTTTGTGAGATAAGAAAAGATAAATCAGGGATATTAGTTGCAAAAGGAAAAATAATTGAAAGCAACATTTATAATCTTAGAGAAGTGAATAGTAAGAGTTGTCTGATAGGATAGGTTGATGTGAATTGGTTATGGCACAAAAGAATGGGTCATGTCAACTTTGATAACCTAGTCAAAGTGAGTTCAAAGAAGCTTGTTAGACATATTCCTAAGATAACCAAGCCTGCAAACATCACATGTAAAGAATGTCAGCAAGGCAAGCATACAAGGGTCATATTTTAGAAAAAAATAGTATGCAACAACAAAAAATTTTGAATTAGTGCATATTGATCTTTGTGGTCCCACAAAGACAGGAGGATTGAAAGGAAGAAATATACTTCATGTTGCTAATAGATGATTACTCAAGAATAACATGGGTAACCTTTTTGAAGGATAAATCTTAGGCATTTGAAAGATTCAAAATATTTACGTCCATGGTTGAGGAGATTGGACAATGAATTAAATACTTAAGATCTGATAAAGGTGGAGAATTCACCTCAAATGATTTTATAGATTATTTTCAGAAGCATGGGATCAAAATGAAATATTCTACACCAAGAACTCAACAACATAATGGAGTTATTGTAAGAAATAACAGAACAATCAAAGAGAACACCAAAACAATACTTAATGAGGCCAAGTTACTTGATGTGTACTAGAGAGAAGTAGTACATATAGTGGTATATACTTTGAATAGAGTTCAACTGAGGGTAAATAGTGAGAAGACCCCCTATGAACTTGTATGAGCGTGAATTTGCACCCCTAATGTAGATTCCTCTTTCACCCTTCTCCACTTTAGAAAACCAAGTACGAAGGAGAAATTCCACCTAAGCTCATTGCCTTCATTCCACTTGGTACATGTTTTGAGCGTCGGTAAAGGATTTTTTGTCTAGGACACCTGTGCGGTGCGCAAAATTCTACGCGGTGCACTAACATCCCTAATAGGTTCTCACATCTAGAGCCTACAGAGGTGTTACAATTCCCATTGGGAGTCGACTTGTAACATCCTCTTTGGCTAACCGAACTGAATATGGCCATTTCTTCATCTTCCTTCTTCATATTCACTATTCCATCACCCATTTTCATCTTTGGACCATCTTTGGGCCTCTCCATCCTTTCTAGATAGCTCTTCACAAACACTTTACGCTTCACAATAGCAATATCAACACTCCATCACTTAAGTAGAGAAATGTTGAATGAAACACCACGACAATAGAGGCTTGAGTTCCTCTCATTTTCTCCCCCACTAGCCTTCAGAACTTTGGGTGGAGGTGGTAATCTTTCACTCCTCTCCTCTATTATTTTGGTTGAGTAGCATAACACTGCTTTGTAGTGTCTTTGTGTACTTTACTTCATTTCATACTTTTCTATCTATCTGGTTGTCCGTGGAGGTGGGAACACCAAAACGGGGGTTTCATTGAGGCAAACCCCTATACAACCCCAATATTCTCTCTCTCTCTTGTGTGTAGGTATTGAAGACATTCACGAGATGGAGGCTTCATCATTCACACATTCATAAGCGTTTCCTTTCCCTTTTCTCTCCTTGTCTTTATCTTTTCTATTTCAATCTATTTCCTTTATCACATTTTGTTGCTTTCTAGAAGTTCTTACCAATCAACTTAGAAGTAGCCACTTAGCTATTTTCTATGATAAACCTTCTTTCTGGTCTGTATGAGATGCCAGCGTGCCACACTATCATTTGTATTATGCGCTGACGTCCTTTGGTCGAGAGCTTGTCGGTTTGTCCAGAGAATCTCTATGATATGCTCTTTCTGGTTCTAGAACTCTCACCGCTATCCTTTGAGGTAGTTTAGGGAAGTTCGCCCCATGAGTCTCTCTGAATGAAGAGAACCCATGAGTAGCGAATCCCCCTTCTCTACATTTTGGTGAACCCGACGTGAAGAATAGTGTTCTTTGAAAAACTAGGAATTTATTTACCCCTACTTGGTGGGGTCATAACTTTTGACGTGGTGCTTGGAATTCAGAACCGCTTGCACCATTGGAAAGGTCTTCTAGAGAACTAGTTCAACAATCAAATTTTAAGAACTGACGCAAGTCCAGAACCCAAATTCTGCTCTGAAGACCTCCAAAAATACAAATTACTAAAACATAGAAAATACCTAGAAAATCATAATGAATTTAATATCTTATTTTATTATTTCTTTATCTAATTATATTGAAAATGTTAATGATATTCCATTTCATGCATGTGATGGCAACTTGGCTTTGCCCATGTCACTTGATATCTTGGATCCTTCTCACGAGAGTCCTCTTGCTTTAGAGGATATCTTGTTGCAAGAAGATGAAATCATTGATACTTTTCTTAATGTCACTCTACCTTCTCTTCATTCCAATGCACTCTCCTCTAGAGATGATGCATTTGTGAATGAAAAATCTCCTACTCATTCCAATGCACTCTCTTCTAGATATGATGCATTTATGAATGAAAATCCTCCTACTTGTTCCAATGAACTCTCTTCTAGAGATGTTGCATTTGTGAATGATGAATTTCTTATCTATTCTAATGCACTCTACTCTAGATATGGTGCATTGGTGCATGATGGATCTTCTTCCACATTTGATCCTATTTGGATCAATATTGAGAACATGTCTTTGAATAATTGCTCCACTAGGTGTGATGATTCTGTAAATGTAATCTATGTCTCTGCTGCCCCTCAAAGGCCTAAGAGATTGATCATTTACGTGACTCCAGCTAGTCCTTCTCCTGAAAGGGTTTGTTCTATTGATGATGTTCCATTTGATAGTGATTCCTTTGATCTTTCTAAGGCTCCCTCTTATAGAGCGGTAGCCCATACCTATGATACTAGAATGAATAAATAACTAAGAATTCTTCAAGCACTTGAACCTACGACTAAAGCACCTAGTGATTATGATCTTGTTGAGAAACTCTGTGTTACCCATATAAGATCTCACTATGGGACTTGCTTTAGTTTGCTTTGGTTTATCAAGGTTTGCTTCAAGAAGCCTTGCAAAATATCCTCTTGCCTTCTTCTGCTAGGCTGGTAGTTGCTGATGTGTTGATTGCTCATATTCGTGACGATTCATCGAATATTGCGTTCTATCCCCAGGAACTCCCATCTCCGAAAGTACATAAGCAAGCAAATCCTCTAATGATTATAGTTAATATTAATAAGATTGGTATTAGATGTACTCTCATTGACGCTGGTTTGATGCTTAATGTATGCAACATTGATCTATTACCTAAGATTAATATTAATCCATCTTCTATTAATGCTTCTTCTGTCGGCATCTATGGGTTCAATAATGTTAGAAGATAAGCTCTAGGTACGATAGTAATACCTTTGTAGCTTGGACCTATTACTGTACCCACTCTTGTATATTTTTTTTCAGAGAAGTTACCTTATAACCTCCTCCTTGGTAGACCGTGGATTCATGATACGGGTGTAGTCCCATCTACCTTGCATAAATCTGTTAAGTTCATTTATAATAATAAAGTAGTCACAGTTAAGGCTGACCCTGATGCTATGCACTTGTGTGAGATGGCAACTGTTGGTCAAGCTTCAGTTATGCCTACTCTTATCCCTTCAGTGTCTTCCAATGTGTCCATGTTTACTCCAGCAGTATCTACTACAAAGGATACTCTTGAGATAGATGTCCCTAAAGAAGATCCTTCTAAAGAAAGAAATATTAAGTCTTCTCCTTCTACCTCTTCTCAAAGGAATGCATGTCTTGGTGATGATTGGGGTCCTTCAGACTTTACAAATTCCTTCATTCAGAAATATAAAGTCAACCCGATCCGCCTAGACCTTCCGATAACATCATTCACACCCGCTATCAAAGATGGTTATTCCTCTATATCATGGGATCATGTGAATGTGAACTATAATGTTCTTAGTATTGATACTCCTTCTGAGGAAGATGATTATGCTTTTTCTAAGGAGGATAATGTTGACAGTCCTATTAAGAAGGACGATGATGATACCGTAGAAGAGTATGTTCGCCCTTGCTATAATAATTCTCTCTATGAGGATCCTCCTTCTTCTCATGATTTGCAAACACGTTATGGTCCTGACTTTAAGCTCGCCTCTAATTATGGCTATGAGCATAAAGGTTGTGGGTGTAATAAACAAGGCATTCAGGTCCCTATAGAATTCATGCCTCGCAAGCGTAATCTAGGGATTGGCTGCTTGAGTGAACAATCTAAGCATAAAACCATAGTTGAACGTTGACATGATATCCACTCAACCTCATTCTTGTGGATTGGTCTATCCCCCCTTGTCTTCTGTCTTCATATCTTCTTCTAGTGAGTAGTCAAAATTTTCTCTGCAAGAGAAAGGGTTGCTTCCTACTCCTTAGCCTTTGTCTGAATAAGAGAATATTTTGTTGTGGATTTTAAAAGCCCACTTAATTAATCTTCCTTCTCCTACATGCAAGAAATTTCATAAGCATGATCATGAAAAACATTCTTTTTGTGCATACCATCAAGTGCCTAGCCATTCCACTAGTCAATGTAAGGCCTTGAAGGATAAAATAAAACTTTGTGATTCAGGTGCCATCACTCATTTGTTTGTTGATGCACTTGTCTCTTCTTTCAAATGACAAGTGATATCGAGGTTTAAACCTATCCTATTCTAAGTATCTTATGTGGTTCTCCTCCCTTATATGTTGGGGATAGTGATAACTCATTTTGGAGGTGTGTGTCCTTCTTAAGGACCCCCTCTCTCTTTATGTCTTTTGAATGCAGTGTCCCTTTAGTGGACCTTCTTTCTTTTGAAGGGTTCTCAAGGGACCTCTTTGAAAGATTTTCTCTTGAATGAATTCCATGGTGTCTAGCTTGGGGCAGCCCGACTAGACCTACTTCATATCTTTGCATCTAGCTTGGGGACAACCCGACTAGACCTATTTCATCTCTTTGTGTCTAGCTTGGGGGTAGCCTGACTAGACCTCACTTATCAAACAATGTGTCCCTTGAGTGGAACCCTCTTCCTTTTGAAGGATTCCCAAGTGACCCCTTTGAAAGCCTTACAACCTAGCAATGGTCTACATGACTGTCTGTTCATTGTCCTGTGTGGCCTCTTCCTGATGTGTTATGTTTGTGGGTAAACATGTCGCCATCTATGACTCTGCGAAGTCCCCTTTGCTCGATTTCCTTCATGTGAGAGTTCTTGGAGGATACCTTCCTTGCAGGTCTACGGGTCTGTAAGGCGCTTTCTTGGTTTCCTTCATGTGAGAGTTCTTGGAGGATACCTTCCTTGTAGGTTTGCAGGTTTGTAAGGCACTTTCTTGGTTTCCTTCATGTGAGAGTTCTTGAGGATACCTTCCTTTGCGGTTCATAGGTCCAAGGCACTTTCTTGGCTTCCTTCATGTGAGAGTTCTTGGAGGATACCTTCCTTGTAGGTCTTCGGGTCTATAAGGTTTTCTTGGTTTCCTTCATGTGAGAGTTCTTGGAGGATACCTTCCTTGTAGGTTTGTGAGTCCGTGAGGTGATTTCTTGGTTTCCTCCATGTGAGAGTTCTTGGAGGATACCTTTCTTGCAAGTTAGCGGGTCTGTAAGGCGCTCTCTTGGTCTCCTTCATGTGAGAGTTCTTGGAGGATACCTTCCTTGCAGGTCTGCGGGTATGTGAGGTACTTTCTTGGTTTCCTTCATGTGAGAGTTCTTGGAGGATACCTTCCTTGTAGGTCTGCGGGTCTGTAAGGCACTTTCTTGGTTTCCTTCATGTGAGTTTTTGGAGGATACCTTCCTTGTAGGTTTGTGGGTTTGTAAGGAACTTTCTTGGTTTCCTTCATGTGAGAGTTCTTAGAGGATACCTTCCTTGCAGGTTTGTGGGTATGTAAGGCGCTTTCTTGGTTTCCTTCATGTGAGAGTTCTTGGAGGATACCTTCCTTGCAGGTTCGCGGGTTTGTAAGGCACTTTCTTGGTTTCCTTCATGTGAGAGTTCTTGGAGGATACCTTCCTTTTAGGTCTCCAGGTCTGTAAGGTACTTTATTTCTTCAACTTCATAGTTCCACGGAGTTATGTAGTCCTTTTTCTATCCTACACTTTCGAGTTCTCCAAACCATGATCTGCTTCCTCGATGATTTAGGTATACATTTATAACCCTACTAATTATGATCTACTTTACTGAAGCACTCACCATTGTTCATGCTCACCAAAATGGGGGAGAAATGTATGAGCATGAATTTTCACGCCTAACGTAGATTCCCCTTTCACCCTTCTCCACTTTAGAAAACCAAGTACGAAGGTGAAATTCAACCTAAGCACATTGCCTTCGTTCCACTTGGCACCTATTTTGAGCGTCGACAGAGTCGTTTCTGTCTAGGACGCCCGCATAGTGCACAAAAGTCTGTGTGGTGTGCTAACGTCCTTGAGAGATTCCCGCATCTAGAGCTTGCAGAGGTGTTACAATTCCCATTGGGAGTCAACTTGTAATTCCCTCTTTGGCCGACCGACCCGAATATAGCCGTTTCTTCATCTTCCTTCTTCATATTCACTATTCCATCACCCATTTTCATCTCTAGACCATCTTTGGACCTCTCCATCCTTTCTAGACAACTCTTCACAAGCTCCAAGTAGCTTCTTCACAAACACTTTACACTTCACAATGACACTATCAACACTCCATCACTTCAGTAGAGCAAGTGTGGAACGAAACACCATGACAACAGAGGCTTGAGTTCCTGTCATTTTCTCCCCCACTAGCCTTGAGCACTTTGGGTGGAGGTGGTAAGCTTTCACTCATTTCCTCTATTATTTGGTTGAGTAGCACAACACTATTTTGTAGTGTCTACATGTACTTTAATTCATTTCATACTTTTCTATCTATTTGGTTGTCCGTGGAGGTGGGAACACCAAAAAAGGGGTTTGACTGAGGCAAACCCCTATATAGCCCCAACATTCTCTCTCTCTCTGTGTCTCTTGTGTGTAGGTATTGAAGACATTCATGAGTTGGAGGCTTCATCATTCACACGTTTGTAAGCATTTCCTTTCCCTTTTCTCTCCTTGTCTTTATCTTTTCTAATTCAGTCTATTTCCTTTATCACATTTTGTTGCTTTCTAGAAGTTCTTAGCAATTAGCTTAGAAGTAGCCAATTAGTTGTTTTATGTCATAAACCTGCTTTCTAGTCCGTATGAGATGCCAGTGCACCTCGAGAACGCCAATGCGTCGTGCTATCATATGTATTGTGCACTAACGTCCTTTGGCCAAGAGCATGTCAGTTTGTCTAGAGAATCTCTGTGATATGCTCTTTATTGTTCTAGAACTCTCACCACTGTCCTTTGAGGTAGTTTGGGGCAGTTCACCCCATGATTCTCTCTGAATGAAGAGAAATCGTGAGTAGTGAATCCACCTTCTCTACAGAACTATGGTATGGAAGACTTGCATCTATCAAATACTTTATATTTTTTGGTAGAAAATGCTACAACAAGAGAGAAGAAAATAGTTTAGGAAGCTTTGAATCAATATGTGATGAAATAATTTTTCTTAGATATTCTAGCCAAAGCAAAGCTTATAAATGCTACAACAAAAGGCTATAAAGAATTGTAGAGAGCTTCAATGTCAAGGTTGATGAAGGCTTGAAACATGTTAAACCTGACAAATATATTTGTGAAGAAGAATTAGAGTCTAAAGGGGAAATCACCGATGAAGAGCATGATGATGTAAATAAAAAGGAACCTGCAAGATATGTTCAAAAGTATCAACTAGTAGAGCAGATTATTGATAATAAAGATGGAGTTCAGACAAGGAGAAGATTTACAAAGAATAAAGATAAAGTTAATTTTTTTATAATATCTAAAATTGAGCCTAAGAGCTATGATGAAACTAGCAAGGATGAGAATTGTATAAAATCCATGGAAGAATAACTAAGAAATTTTGAAAAGAACAAAACTTAGGAATTAGTTCCAAGACCTCTTAATGTAATAGGTACAAAGTGGGTCTTTAGAAAAAAGCTCAATGAGGACAAAGTTGTTGTAAGTAATAAGGCTAGATTGGTGTTAAAAGGAAATGCACAAGTGAAAGGAATATATTTTAAAGAAACATTTTCTCCAATTTCTATATTAGAAGCCATAAGAATATTTTTAGCATTCTCTATTTACGAGAAATTCAAATTCTATCAAATACATGTCAAATTTTCTTTCTTAAATGGAAACTTAGAAGAGGAGTCTATGTAGAACAACCTAAAGGTTTCCATCTGTTAGAAGAAGAATATTATGTTTGTAGACTAAAGAAGGAATTGTATGGTCTAAAACAGGCACCTAGAGCATAGTATTCAAGACTAGACCAGTATCTACAACTACAAGGATTGAATAAATGATGTGTAGACAATAATTTTTAATTCAAATAATAAGGTGAGAATATGTCAATTGGTGTTTCGTATGTAGATGGCATCATTTTTGGTGGTGGAAATAATGAAATGTGTGAAGAGTTTTCTACTCAAATGCAAAATGAATTTTAGATGTCTATGCTTAGAGAACTTTCTTTCCTCCTTGGTCTACATATAGAACAAATTGATGAAGGGATATTTATATCCTAAAAAAAGTATGTTAAGGATATTCTTAAGAAATTTGGAATGGAAGATAGTAAACCAACAAGTACCCCCATGATAACTAGATGTAAGTTGAGAAAAATAGATGAATCCCTTGATTCAAATCAAACTATGTATAGATCAATGATAAGTATCTTTCTATACCTAACTGCATCAAGATTTGATATCACACAAGAAGTATGCATGGTTGAAATAATTCAAGTTACTACTAAAGAGACACATGTCAATGCAGTGAAAATAATCTTGAGATATGTCAAGAGTACAATTGACTATGGCCTACGGTATCCTACAAGTTCATTTTGACAACATATATAGATGTTGATTGAGAAAGAAATGTGGATGATAGAAGAAGCACTAGTGGTGGTGCACTTTTTCTTGAAAATAAACTTGTTTCATGGCTACATAAAAAGAAAGATTCAGTTACTCTTTCTATGGCTAAAGCAGAGTATGTTGCAGCAGTAGCATGTTGCACTCAACTATTATGGATGAAGCAAACACTTCAAGACATTAAGGTAGATTATAAAACATATATCTCTATTATTTGTGATAATTCAAGTGCTATTATCATATAAAATAATCTAGAGATGCATTCCAGAAATAAGCACATATCAATCGAGTATCACTTTTTAAGAGAAAAGGTTGCAAATCAAGAGGTCACAATGGAATATGTGCCAACTCATAATCAAGTTGTAGAAATTTCACCAAACCTCTTCCCAAAGATAAATTTGAGTATTTGAGACAAAAATTGGGAGTGATCCCACATCATATCACTAGATACTCGTGATATGAGTCCAAGGGGAGAATCACAAAAGTTTTTGTTCATCCATGGAAGAAGAAAGAAAGTCAAGTCAAGTATAAATAGGTTTTACAAATTTCTAACAACTTCATGGTTGAAAATTCTTGGACAGATTCCTTTTCTTGAAATGTATGTCAAAGGGGGAGAGAAAAAATAGTTTCAATAGAAGCATGATGTCCAAAAAGTGTCCCTTTGCCATTGATGTCAAAGGGGGATATTTTTTTCCAAATTCTCTATGAAGAGTGTGATTGAGAAAATGGGGAGACAAGTCACAAAGGGAGAGAAACTTAGTCAAATTTGTGTATGTAAAAGAGAGAGAAAGATAAGTTAGAATCCAATGAGAATATTGTGAGGAGAGTTCTCAAAACAAAAAAATAATTAGAGCATTTATTTTGCCATCAATGACAAAGGCAAAGATTGTTGGTCGTAGGATATGTCAGGATAGGAGATGTAAGGAGACTGGTAATATGATTGTCCTTGATGTCAAAAGGGCATCATAGGGTAATCATAGTGATCATTGATATATGAATATGGCATTGATGTTAGAGGATCAATCACACAAATAATGATGAAGATTGATGGAGAGAAAAGCATGTTTTTAATATGTTTTCAAAGTTAGAATACTGCATGGAAAGTTGCAAAGTTGTCATGCTTTTATAGAAAATGTTTTTGGAGGATTATGGAGAAAATAAATACCATATCTATTATGGTTTTATTGAATAAATTTTAGAGGTATGATCCACAAGTTTAGATGATAAACATTGAGCTCATAAAAAAATTATTTATGTTCTTTGGTCTAGTTAGGGTTCTACAGATAAACCCTAAGGGTTTTCAATCACAATGCGTCATATTTTATATTTATCAGTTGACTACTGATAGGCAGTTATCAATTATGTAAGTTATTACTTAAGCCTTCAACATCATTGATCAACCATCCCCTCATCCTAATGATCACTGAATTAGTAGAAAAAATATATCTTAATGGTTCCTAAGTTTGACGCTTTATACCTTAGCCTAGCTTGATCAATGGTGGAGATCAAAGCTTGAATATTGGATGATTTTTACTATTTTATGGAAAGGATGGTAGGCCCAAAGCTTTTGATCATGAAAGCATGGAATCTTTCCATGTGTCTGGTGGGTACCAACCTTGAGACTCTTTTCTTTGCTAAAGATTGATGGTATGTGTTGAAGGTGAAGATCGAACAGATTTTAATAGTTCATGGAAATGATCTGACGAGTCCTGGTGTTAGATCTACAAGAACGTGAAATGATGACATGTGTCTATGATGATAGGTGGAAATTGATCATTGCATCCCATAGATTCTAACAACTTGTAGATAGTTGTTTTCTAACAACTTGTGGGTTTTAAAGGTGACCATATACACATACAACATTGTAGTATTATAATATTAATCTAAGAAATAAATATTATCACTTGGAAACCTAATATTACAATAATATCATTTAAAAAAAATAAAACTTACAAAATTATACAACATGCTGAATCCTAACACATAAATCCTTTACCTCATTTGTTGAGGATGAAGTGCAAACAAGGGCATCTGATTCCCATGATTTTTACTTCAAGTGGTAAGAATCCACACAAGATGATTATACAATTTAATAGTGACACTAATATTTTTTCTACTCTTAAAAAATAAATTATATTTCAAAAACCAATATAGATTTTGAATATTTTGATGATTAAGATTATATTTCTAAGAATCCAATTATACATAAATTTATAAAAGTGTGGGCCTAATTAACAAAATTACATGAGTGTATTTTAAAGAAATGGAAGTAATACATGGTGGACATATTTAAATTTATTCATGTGCTCATAGTCTCCTTATTCTACAGTTTGATCTAATGATATAATTATTTTTGAAACCTAGTCCATATGGTTTGATTTAAGATTTTATTTATATTAAATATTGGATCCTTAAAAAAAAACTTGTTTTATTTGGCTAAATCTTCCTTACTTTCCCTCTACAATATAAGAAAGATTCAACACTTGTGGATATTAAGAATAATTTCAAGAAAACAATTTATGTATCAAATACAAGAATACTAACACAAACTACATTACCTTATTCAAACATTGTGTAGATATGAACATCTCAAAAAGGTTTCCAATAAAATTTTCCCTCATAATTGGAGATAGAAGTTGGAGGCAATTAGTTGACTATGAAAAATAGCTTTCAAATGCAAACAATGTTTCTAACTGGGGAATTAAGTCTCTCGATGAAGTAAAAAAACCAATAAGCAATTTATTGATATGGATTTTTTAAATTCCAATAAGTAGGAGTCTCCTTCCAAGGTTAATTTGTCTTTTATCATCAAACTTAGTATAGTGAATCAAATGTGACTTTGGCTTCTTCTAGCTCTCAACTCAAAAATTCAAGGGCGAGTCTTATAAGGTAGGTATTGAGAAATATATTACTCCAACATGTTTTTATGCTTAAAAATAAAATATCGTGTGTGACAAGGATGTTAAAAATAATTATAAGGTATCAAATCATATATTAGGTTAAAATTTCATATAATATCTCAAGAGACAAATTGAAGTTAAATATCATAAAATAAACCAAGTCAAAAATATATCTTTTAATGACTCATATCCTCCAAAGAAAAAGGAAAGATTCTATTAAATGACTTGTATCCTCCAAAGAAAAAGGAAAGGTTCTATTATGACCTAAGGAATATAATTTTAATTTTTGGAGAATTATAGGTTTAATACTTTGTTTTTTCATATAGTATCTTTAGTTAATTTAGTTTATCTCTAATTATTAACCTTTTAAGTTGAGAAATCATTTGTAGGCCCTCATTTTGAATTATTGAATACAAATTTAAATCTTTTTCTAGTTTATTTAATATACACAAAGTGTGAAGGCCTCATGTCCCTTAGTTCACAATTTTTTCAAAAAATAATCTTTAGATATTAATTTTATAGTTTTAATAATTTTATAATTTTTTTTGATACATTAGAGTAGTATTTTATTAATTATAATTTCGAAGCTACAATCGTCTGCATAACAGGAAATTTACAACACGAAAAAAACCATGGAGCAACTTGATCTTTGAATTCACCCACTTTAAACTAGTCTATAGACTAACCACCTGACCATGAACACAGAAGCCTCGACTAGAGACAAACACAACAAAATCCATTTTAATGAATGTATACAAAGCACCATTAGAAAAAGCAAAAAACTAGCTTCCCCATAAGCTAAAAAACTACAGCCCATCACCTAGCTTACTGGAAACCATTTAATTTTGTGAATTCCTCGAATTCTATTAACCATTCAACACCACCAACTGCTTTCATTCCAAATAACTTCTTAAGAAAATCTAAAGCCATCGCCACTATCATTTGTTGCCTCATAAGGCCTGACCCACGTAAATCTAGGAGACAAGGAAAAATATTCATTGTTTCCTCCATGCAGAGCCACTCCACATCATAGGGCCTTAGGCAACCCTTGCCTTTGATCACCACGCTCAGAACCTCATCCACTCCTTCCACCAAATCCTCTCTAAACATTTTTACCAGCAACCCCTTCACTTCTACTTTGGGCACCTTATTATCTAGGAGAGATGCAAGGAAACATGATGAGACTTGTAGATTATCCCTCCCATACTCCTTGCATTCCAAATGGCCCAAACCCAGAATCATATTCACAACCACACTGACCATAGGATCATAATTGAGTAGAATGTGCTTCAATATTTGGTCAGTAATCTCCCTGAAGGAGGTTTTCCTTGCCTTCGACTGCAAAGAGATCAATGTGTCTACTCCAAATCTTGCTATGCCCTCCACTGACACATCTATTAAAAATTTAGAAATCTTCACCATCGACGGCCCTATATAGACCACTCTCGGGAAGAATGAAGGTCACTCACATACTCCGCTTTGCACCTGTAAAGAAAGCATGGCAAAAAAAAGGGCAAGACACCCATAAATAAATTTACCGATAACAAGGCCACCACCACCATGCGCGAATAGTATGCTAAGTAGCATGCAAGATGTCCTCACCATAAGGAGAAAATCCTTAAGGCAGGATATACAGTTATTACTATGGATGGAAATGGGGGTCGTAGATATCCTCCATTAATCCTTCGTACGTTGGGCGAAAAGACAAATCTCAACCATATTTTTCCATAATGAATGCCAACTCCATCCTACCATTCCCCAACATCCCTGCCATCGTGGCATGATATGCCACCTCCCTCCGCCAGCTTGGAGGGGCGCTTGCCCTTCCTCCCACTATAATTTAATTATAATTTTATAATTTTACTAGTTTATGATTTTGGTATTTTTTAATTTTATAAACTTTATTTTTTTATGCAAGAGTGGCAAGCCACTATATATTTATATTATATTATAATATATTTTACAAAATCCTGGTTCAGGCGAGCATATCAGCAGGAAAGAACCAGGAGAAGAAAACCTTTGGTTATAGCTCAAGAATAGTACAAAGTTTTCCCACAATCTACTACCCCAACCCAAAAATATATCACTTTTGCATTACAGACAATATATATCCCACTTTACAATATATGCCACTTTACAATGCAAACTGAAGACCCCTACTACATAAAAAAATTAACCCTTCATAGATACATTTGAACCACCCATCCCTTTACATATATGATATGATTCCCAATACCTACTAACAAATCCACAAAAGCGATGAATGATTACATAATATACCCGAGAACAAAACTAACCCTTCATAGATACATTCAAACCACCCATCCCTTTACATATATGATATGATTCCCAATACCTACTAATAGATCCACACAAGCGATGACTGATTACATAATACCCCCGAGAGCTATACAAAAAATATTCAAAATTTAGAAAGAAGATGATTTATTTCCTACCCATCTAGGACCATTCACCGAGCTTTTATCTACCATTTTATTCTTCTTGAAATCACACTCCTATGAAGGTACTATTGCATCAATATCTAAAACATATCGATAGAAAATTTTCCCTTTAGCAGCTTATGGATTTAATAGCAAGTCATGCGCACATGAATGACTCCTCAAAAAACAAATTGCTTGAAACTTCCTTTTGATTTGATCTATATCCTCCATGGTAAATGCATAATGATATTTGTTCAAAACTTGATAGAGGTGAGATGAAGTATCATGCATTGTGGAGAACAACATGCCTTGAAAAACTTATGAATATCTCTTTTTGTAATGAATTAAATTCCTAGGAAATAAAACTCCTACTAGTCCATCACCATTGGTGAATTCATATTGCTTCACTTGTAAGCAAAGCATAATTTTCCAAATACCCTCAAACAACAAACTTAGCAGCTGTGGATTTTAAAACAATGTAGTTTTGCACTAAATCCATAATGTTCGATAAGAAAATGGACAATAGATTTGTAGGAAATATAATCCTTTGAATTTTTGTATGCAACACATCTTCACTAATAATAGTTGTAATGCAATTGAAAATAGACTTATAGTTAACCTTGAAAACTGTTTGCAATTCTTCATTTTCAATGCATGACGAAAAGGGATCTTTCCATGGTCTAACCACAACCGAGACTTTATAATTTTTGATGTGAAATTCTTTGAGCTCCATACCCCTGTAAATCTTACTGCCCACACAATGCTATGAAAGACCCTGCAAAATAGCATATAACAAGAATTCTGGAAACAACTAACAAATAGAATACTCCAAATGAAAATATCGAAGGCCTTTTTAAAGCCAATTTTATCTTGTTCTTTTAACCCCGACACCTTACAGAGCAAGCACACTTGAAATATCTCGATAAGCCAATTGTAGTTGTGTTTCCTTGTTTCGCATGAATTTCCAAGCCAGCTTTGTACTTATGTCAACATCAACACAAGTTATCAAGTTAGCCAACAATCATTAAGATGCCACAACTTTGGCTAAATTACAATAAACAACCATACTAAAAGCTATCCAAATTTGGCCTTATACTTTGCAAACGCCCCAAAAAAATATGTTTGTACACTGCATGGAAATTGAGATATCCCAAGCGTGCAACCATTGAAGATCGAGAACATAAATCATATGAAAAAGCCTTTTCAAATTTTCCAGATTTGCAAGCTAAGGAACTGTACTTATATGCCACGGTGTGACAACACATGTGCCAATTTCTACAGACTCATAGTCCTATAATTTATACTTTTATGCCATGGTGTGAAAACATGTGCATATTTCTACAAGCTTAAGACCTGCACTTACAATGATAACACCATTAGTACAGATATTTAAGCATGGTATATCAAAACATATGCTAAAAGCATCAAAGTTATAGGTGTCGATCATTTGATAACCAAAGTTTGGTTAAATTCTTCTTTGCCAACCCAAGACATATATATTTGTATGCTCCATGGTTATCAAAAAATCCCAATACAGATATATTTGTATGCATTTCCCATATTTGTACACATGTGTCAATTTCTGTAGGTCCAAAGTCCTGAACATCTCAAATCCTGCACTTACAGTGATACTAAACATTAGTATAGATTATATGAACATGATATCAAAGCATATGCTAAAGCATCAAATTTGTCAGCCATCCCTTGATATGTTTAACTCTGCGCTTTTGCATCTAGCTATATTAATTCAATCAGACTAGGATAGGTATTTAAAACATTGAGATCATTAGAAACCTTGATCTCAATGCTATCACTTCCTAACCTTGCTAAATAATCTGCTACCCTGTTTCCTTCTCTGTATGTGTGAGAAATTATTGACACTACTAATTTGTCTAGTAGTGCCCATGCTTTGTGCAATATATAATTCAAATTTCAATTATTAATTTTCCTTTCCCTTAATGCATTGATGTTTATCAATGAATCCCCTTCAATATGGAGATTTAAAATTTTTATTTGGATCGCTTATTCCAAACCCAATAACAAAGCTTGAGCTTCTGCACTGTTATTTGTACCATGTTGAAGATGACAAGAAGAGGCTACCAAGACTGACCCTGATGCATTTCTAATGCAAAATCCCACTCCTAAAGACCTTGAATTACCTTTAGATGCCCCATCAAAGTTTAGCTTGACAAAATCCTTAAAAGGTGGAATCCATTTAACTTATAAATTTTGTTCATTACATTAATTTAATTTTTTTAATTTAATTAATTTAATAATACTATATAAAATATAATAGGTAAAATTTGGGGTTTTAAAAGGCCCCCCATAGAAAAAATGTCAAAATAGACTAGAAATGACCACTAAGGGTCAACCATTCAAAAATTACAAAGAGCTACAAACAACCAAAAGACAACTAGTAGATAGCAACCTATCATATAAGATAAGATCAAACCCAATGGTTTTTTCATGTTATTGAGGAATAAAATTTCTTCCCACTCTTTTATTCTCTATAGATAATCACCTAGGGCTCTAACATCTATGTAATCTATGCATTCAAGTATAAAATTTTAGTTATTTTCTAGGAACACCAATATTCATCTCTAAAATAACAACTATCTTATTCCCTAGATTGTATTGGAACTATTGAATGTTAATGATGTAGTTGTTAAAAGTGGTGATAATTGAAAAATCATATCCAATTTATTGTTACGAGAGGTCATTGCCAATTCCATCTTCTCCTTTTTCAATTTCATACCCAATAGATCATCCCTTAGTTGTCTCACTTCCTATTTCAAATCAAAAGAAAATAGTTTTTTGGGAGCCCCCAAAGGGACCCCCACATGCAACTACTACCTATTACCATCTAGGCCTCATTAAGCCCTTCAAAAATTGATACACCAATAAAAAATATTTTATTGAAACAAGATTCCTCCAAGAGGGCTTGATCTTTTTTACTTATTAATTTAATAAAGTTATTATATTTAAATATTATTATTATTTCTTATTTTACTAATTTCATTTCTTCTAATTTTATCAATGTATTAATTTCATGATTTAAAATTTTATAATATATTGATTTACTTTTCTTAGTTTTTTTTAAAATTGTAAGTTCATACTTTTATTATTTTTTAAAAAATAATTTTTAAAATTTATACAATATTAAATATAAATAAAAAATTAAAAGAAAGACAAATGTAACTAGAAATTTAAATTACAAAAATATTTAGAGAGATAATAATAGGGAAATACATAGAAGTAGAGGGTTGGGAAAACATGTAGGAGAGGTTGACATCTAATGAGAAGTATGTTTAATCAAATTCAACTCAAGGGGCTTCTAACACAACATGCAAATAAAGTGTGGTTAGTCACTTTATATATACTCAAAGGGGCTTCAATCGAAGGCCCCCAAATGAAAAAAAATGATAATAGGTTTTAATCCAAGAGGATGAACAATTGAAGTCCCCCTAGATCAAACCTTGACGATTTTTCTACTAATCTATGTATGCGTTTTTTTATTATTGGTACATAACATTCCATTCTCACCCATGAATGGAAAATGAAATGATAGACAATGTACTCTCTCCTAAGGTAATAAGAAAGATTTATATTTTGGTTCTCTATTCATTCTTCATGTTTTTTAATATTATGGCACACTTTATTAATATAATTATTTATTGTGCATGAAAATAGATTCTAAGAGGATGAATACATATATGAGGAGAATTGAGTAAAAAAATTCTCTAAGGGACTATGTGTATCAATGAAGGTGCACATAAGAAATATTGGATGCTTACTTGGATAAATAACTTTTATTTATAAACATAAAATGTAGTTGATAACTTCATCATTTTATGTCACTTGTATAGAATATATGGAGATGAATGAATATTATATGGTCATAGGTATTTATATACTTGTTATCCACCCATTGAATGTGTAATTATTTAAATTAATTCAAATTGAAAGGACGATGATGATATAAGAGAAGCACCACAAAATGGAAATGAGTAGAAAGAAAGAAAGAAACAGGTGTTGATAAAAGATATTAAGGAAATAATATAGCTAAATATTAACCACAAGAATTGTGTAAAAATCATAGGAATTTAGGCAAAAAGATGACTAGAATCTAAAGGATAATCTATATAAAGATAAATATATGTATGTACTATTATTTCTAAGTTCTACATAGGTTCCTACATGATCTAAGTCCCCTAATACTAAGGTAATAAGTTGATAACCATCGTAGCTCAATTATGAAAATAGTAGCCAGAATTTTAATGCAAGTTTTGGATTAAAGGAAGTATGAACTAGACCGATGGTGAAGATATGAAAGTATCATTGACATTAGTTGAGACATAGCTAGAATAATAAATATCCTCTTAGTTATAAACACATATGGAACATGCATTGTATGAGCTCCTAACCTCAAGACTCAAAACATGTCATGCTTAAAGGTATCCAATCACAAATGATGGTATATTTGTTGATTCTACTTGATGTATCATCAATTATAATATTAGTTCTAAAGATTATGGTTGTGAAGTTTTATTACATCTACATGAAATTATTGAGTATCTAAAGAATAAGGTTTGCATGTGCACTAAAGTAGAAATTATGAAAAAATGGTGGATATTGAAGAAGAGCATGTGTGTGAGGTTCTAGGATATTATTTAAAACTCAATAAGAATTAAAAGTGGCACAACAAATGTATAAGAAATTATATCTTTAGATCAACAAGAAGGATAATTATGCACAAGATAAAATAGCTAACATTAATGTACTCAAATAGATGAAAGAAATCATGAAAACAAAAGTAACCAACATAATGGAAAATCTATAAAAGTTATAAAACAATATTATTCTTACTAGGCCAAACACCCTCAAAAAATATATATAAATACTAGGACCAAGCATAGAATTGGAGGTGAAACTTGATTCTTTTAAAGCATTAATTGAGCTAGATTTTACCACTATCATTATAAACAAGGAATATAAAGACCAAATCTAGTAGAACAAGAAATAAAGCTTATAAAAGAAACATTAAAGGCTATTATAAATAATCAAAAGGATAATGAAGAAGATATTAGGAAAAGAGAACAAGCTCATAAGAATATTGTAAAGGAATTGTAGAAGGAGAGAAGATATTTTTAAGCACACATAGAAAAAGTGGGGCTGAGATGCAAGAAGTTGAGGTCTAGTAAAGGCCTATGCAAAAACATTCAAATATCCACAAGCAAGTTATTTTTTTCCTTTTTTGGCTAGTTAGAATGATTACACCTCTACTTGCATTATTAAATGTAGAGCTCTACATTATCTAAGAAGAAAATATTGAAGATCTAAAATGATTCTTTGGACACTATTAATGAGTGAATTTTGGAGCTTCCTAAATAAATCACATGGAAAGGAATACAAAGAGGGAAAAAGTTATGAAATTTAACTCAACATTTCACTCAAAAGTACAAAGTGTTGCTTGAGGTGTGTGCCCTTGGTATCTTTATTTTGTGTAGCGTATCACTTGGGTTCGTGACATGGATTAACCACCTCCTGTGGATTCATTAACTCTAGTGATTGTATCATGCATTAATAGGTTGATATTTTGGTGCAACAACTTTCTATGTAAATTTGGTATTAGATCCTAAGTCACAAGTTTGAACCCCTCACTTTCATTTAGGGGGGATTGTTGCAAGGTGTGTGTCATTGGTCTCCTTGTGTTGTGCAACACAAAACTTGGGTTCATTACATGGCTTAACCTCCTCTCATGGATTCATTAACTCTAGTGGTTGTTCAGGCATTAATAAGTTGATCTTTTTGGTGCAAAGACAACTATCTATGTAACACATAGTTTATTAAAATTATGACAAACACATATAAGTAATGAGTCTAATTTATGTGCAATTAATATAATTGGCTACTAATAAAGAAGATTTATAATGAGACAAGGTTATTATGGAAGAGACAAGGGTCTGCTTGACATTTATTCTTAAATAATGGAATGATATTTTTAGAATATAATTTTGGTAGATACACCTAAGCTTGCATAAATAAAAGTTTATATTTTTGTTTCATCCTAGGAGTGTATTACTTTTATTTTTCTTAATTTTATTATATGGTGCTTTTTTTTAGTATTTAAAGTGTATAATATTTTGAGTACATAAAACATAATTATGCAAGGCGGATGTTAACACTTGATTATAATACATATTGAATAGTACCTAATTATAGGTGGAAGGTGCATGACTAAATAAAATGCATGTGCATAGCTAGGGTTAGGAGATAATCATTCATAGAATATATTTGAGTATATAATGTATTATGGGATGCATGTGACTTGTCATTAGCTATTAACAAGTTTTTAATATTTATTATTATGTGTGATGATACGAGGAAGGTTCTTTTATATACTCATTCTATATGTGTTGTGAGAAACTATAAAAAAATACTAGAATATACTACAACATTGGTTTATTCATATATTATTTTAAATTTAAATGAACTTATTAAGTTTTATTTTTAATTGTTAGTGCACACATCTATAGATAGAAACTACGTGGATTGTATAACATAAAGTAAATTATGGGATGGACTCTATGTTCATTGTGTGATACTAGGAAATATACCAATGTATGGGTCAATAAATGATTCCTCATAAGTCATTACACACAAATTTAAATATGGAAAAAAAATTGGTAGAAATAATGTGGGGAACAAAAAAGACATTATTAGGAGGAGGAATACTAAAAATTCTACAAGGAAAATAGTTATTCATGACACTAGTGGGATGGGATGAAGGCATGATACTAGCTATATGAATTGTAGGCATGACACTAGTAGGATGAGATGTATGTGGAATATTACTAAGATGAAAACTAGTCATGGAAATAGAGGAAGGGGTTTGAGGAGAAGGAACAACACCAGAAGGAAAATTATGAGAAATATTAGAATTAGGAGGCATACCGAATTGGGAAGAGGATTGAGGATGATAGACAATGGAAGAATAAGATTGGGTGTGTGAAGGGGTAGACACATCATTCAAAGAGATTGAAGAGATAACCTTTACACTAATGCATTTGAGAAATTATTAAAAACATGGATTATCAATAAATAAACTCTAAAAAAATCTACCTAATGTGTAGGATTGTCTACACTAGTTAAATTTACAAGATTAGAAGAAATTACTTATATAGTGATAATAATGTATTTCATATCCATTTGTTCCAAGTTTGTCTCATGATCATAAATTTCCTCTGCATTACGATAAGTGTTAGTAAACATAATTTTAAATATCTTATTTTAGTTCAACTCATGGTCATTATAGGATTCAAATGTATAATTCTTTTTAAAATAATACTGGGATGATAGTGAGCCATTGGTAGAAACAGAACACCTAAACTGTAAAAATATTAAATGTAGGAAACAATGTAGGGTTTAATGTAATACTTAGACTTTTTTTTTTAAAAGCACAAATTTATAAAATAAAATCATAAAAAAAAACTAAAAGTGAAGACCTAAAGAGTTATAAGATTGTTTGAGTTCACCAAAATTAAAGGACATGAAATATAATGTTTCAAATGATTTAGGGGCTAATAAAAAAACTATGGAATAAAACTAAATACCCTAGATAAAAGAACTAAGATACAAATGATGGTGAACACAGTCTTCAAAAGGATATAGAAGGGATCAAGGACTTAGCTATGGTAGCAATAATGGATTACTTTGTTGAAAAATATTGTTTAGTTTAAAAAGGGATCCTAGGTCTAATGCATAGATCACTTTAACATGAATCCTTTTCAAGGAACATTACGATGTAAATCGGCAAGGGGAATAGATTGACTTCCAACCTTAAAGGTAAGTCAATCAACCTTGAATCTGATCCTTTAATGCCTTTTAAATTTATTGAAATTTATTTTATTTTATTGACCTAATTAGACCATGTGACCTAATCTAAAAATGCAACTTTTATGTAAGAGAGAAACTATAAAAAAAAAATTCAATAGTAGATCTAGAAAGAGAAAAGATTTGTACAAATGTCTACAAATCTAAGCCTGATTTTTTTGGACAAGGGTTCCAATGTTTAGAGAGCTAAAATTGCAATATTCTTTCATAGTCCCTATTTCCCCAGTCTAAGGCTTCTTCCTTCAGGATCTCACTGTTGAATCTTCATCGGTTGTCAAGATAATTTAGTTTCCGTAACTTGCCAAGTTGTAGGGTTTGAATGCATTAGTAAACAAAATATATTCAATCTTCCTCCAATATCCTTTATATTTTTAACCTACCAATTCAAAGAGAGAGGAGGGGTTGTGCCATATAGGGGCTTTCCTTAGTCAAACCCTGTGTTGGTGTTTCCACCTCTACAATGGTAAAATTAACAATAGAGATCACTTATCCTTTTGAGGGATATAGGCTAAATGATAAATGGATAATGAATCAACAATTGGATGTACCTCACCATTCAAATTTGTTATCCTTAAAGGACTTAAGTCATGCACATCTCCTCAATTCTAGATTGTAAATTGGATTTGATTGCTTTGAAGACCTACAAGTGTTAGTCCTCACAAACAAAATGTATACATAAAAATGAATAAACTCACATAAAAATTGATAGGATTCTTTTAAAATGAAATGCTGCAATATTTTTTCTCTTTAATTGATAATAATTTCTTGATAATTCTCTTGATTTCCAATTCTTACTTCTTCTTCTTGTTAAATTTCAAATAATGAAATTACTAGGCATTTATATGTAATTAATCTAATTTCCCACAAGTTAAATCTCGATTACCTATATTTGACATTTGAAATTCAAATAATAAAACACCAACTCTGACATATTAAAAATTGGATCCAAAATAGAGGGACAAAGTCACCCAAGGTGCCATTGTCCCAACCCTTTTTTTAGGGTGTAAAGTGTCAAGAGAAAAAATATTAATTTTTTTATTACACATAGGACAACTGAGAGGGGGTGAATTAGTTGTGCATTAAAACCTTCAAATCCTCATTAATCTTCAAACCCTTATTAAGCATTAGCAAGACTGTAAAAAAATGAATCATCAATGCATCAACAACCATACACAATAGAACACCAGATTTTACATGGAAACCCCTAATCAAGGAAAAACCATGGTGAGGATTAACTCACATATATATGAATATCAAGACCAATTACAAAAAGGATAACTTTCGAAAGGGTTTGCTACCCAAAAGAAGGAAAGGCTCACTACTGAGGAAGATCACTTCTTTCGGAGTTCAAGAGAATAGAAAGAGACTATTACAAGGAAGTTCACTACCTCAGAGCAATAGGAGAATCCACCACAAAAAATATTCACCATCCACAAACTTCATCTCACTACCTCTAGAAAATTTAGGCACACTAAAATGTAGACACCTTATACTCAGTGCTTCTGGTAGTCTTATGCATTCATGCTCACGCTTAGATCATAAAACTTGATCACGTATACTTCATTTCACATCACACTTCACACTGCACCCTTCTCCAATAATTGACCTTGAATATATATCTTCCACAACCATGAATAACCTTCTCCATGTCAGCTACAATGAAATGTATGAACCTCAAATGTGCAACCACCAAATAGGTCAGTACCAAACACTTCCACAGTGGAAAGAAGTGAAGGTGGACAACACCAAGAGTTAACCAAGACCCAAATCTACATTGACATGCTACACTAAGATTCCATAATGCCTACATCCAAAAATAGCACTAACATGCCAAGTTAGCCAAATCGGCATTAACATGACCAAGCAACCAAATTCACACTTCACTAACTCCAGAAAAATCCTACAGACCACTTAGAAATATCACACAATATTTTGGAATATTCCAACACAAAAAAAATATTCAAACACACTAGTGCAAACACGTGCAATTGAGAATACTATCATCTTGTGCAACCAATAAAACTACCACTAAGACACAACTCATGAACCAAGCTTGTGGAATAACCGAACACCAAACCATCTAAGGGAAGATAGATACAAGCATCATTAGTACATTCCCAAATTTGTAACTAGACAAGAAACTTTGGCATGGAGAAATGAAAAATAATTCCATTTCTCCTAGACAACCCTCTTCACAATCTAGACATTGTCAAACACATCTTCTACTTCTGCATGATCCAAAACCTGAAACTTTAGATATAACACCTTAAAATAATACTTATAATCACATCCAAACCGCATAGGCACATCTTCAAACATGAAGAAATGTATAACACAATAAAAAACACATCCTTGTCATTGTATACACTCTCTATACAAATTTTCTCCAAAGAACTTGGAAACCAAGTTATCATGTTGCATCTGCAACACCTTCTCATCATGACCACACTAGAGGTTGACATCAATGACAACACTAATGAAAACAATGTGCAACAATCTCCCCTTTTTCATTGATGGCAACACCTGCTAAAAAACCATCAACAATAAAAACAACCAACTTTGCATCTCCAAAACTCAAGCAACTCTCCCTCTTACTTGGAGAATTTTAATATTTCAAACTTATTTCTCTCCCCCCCTTATGTTTTAAAGGTTTCTTTCTCTCCCACTTTGATATCAATGGCAAAGGGCAACACCTGCATGCTTCACTTCTCTCTCTCCCACTTTTAGAAACAAGATATTCTCCCTCTAACTACAACAACCAAAGACACCACTACCTACTCCCCCTAAGAGGTAGCCTTCATTAATCTAGAACAAAGAATTCATCTTGAATTGTACCCTTGGACAAATGCACCATCTTATGCATCTATTTGAAAGGAGGGGCAATAACCCCTAGCTTGTTTTTGATATATTCAAATGTATCTTTTGGAAGAGCCTTTGTGAAAAAAAATCTATTTGATCCTTTGTATGCACATACTCAACCTTTATTTCATTCTCAAAAACTTTCTCTCTTATAAAGTGATATTGAATAGAGATATTCTTTGTTCTTGAATGCATTACAAGATTTTTTGAAATTTTGATAGCTCTTTTATTATCACACAAGATAGAGATAGGTTCATCATATGATACTCTAATATATTTTAATGTCTACTTCATCCATAATACATGTGTACAGAAAGATGTTGTAGCTCAATATATTATGCCTCTACAGTAGATAATGATATTGAATCTTGCTTCTTACTCAACCAAAAAACTAGTCTATTTCCAAGGAAGAAAACACCTCCGTTTGCAAAAAAAATTCATATGCACAACCTACCCAATCTGCATCTATATAAGAACTCAAAGAGAAGTTGGTATCCTTAGAATACCATAGACCATAGTCCAGAATGCTCTTCAAATATCTAAATATCCTTCTAATTGCTACCACATATGATTCTCTAGGATCTTGAAATATTGCCACAACACATATAGCATGCATAATATCAAGTCTAGTTATAGTTAGATATAGTAATCCATTAATCATGGATCTATACTTGGTCTAATCTATCTTAGGAAATTTATCATTTTAACTCAATTTACAACCAGTAACCATGGGAGTACATATTGGTTTAGATTCCTTCATTCCAAACTTATTTAACATTTCCTTAACATATTTTCATTATGTAGTGAATATAACTCTTTCTGATAAACTGATTTACAACCCAAGGAAGAAAGTCATCTCCCCAAAAATTGACATTTCAAACTCATTTTTCATCTTCCCTGCAAACTTTTTACACATTTCCTCATTTCCTCTAAAGATTATGTCACCAACATACACAACCGAAATCATAATTTGATCTCTCAACTTTGAAGTAAATTTTATTATTTGTAGTACCCTTTTTGAATCCTTGTTGCAATAATTACTTGTCCAATCTTTCATACTAGGTTATAGGAGCGCTATTTGAGTCCATACAATTCCTTTTTCAACCTCCAAACCATATCAAGACCTTTTGATAACTAAAACCTTTTGGTTGTTCAATGCATACCTCTTCTTCTAATTGACCATTTAAGAATGTAGAATTTACATCCATTTGATACCCCTTGAAGTCATTGTGTGATGCAAAATCAAAAAACATCCTAATAGCCTCCATTCTTGCTATAGGAGAAAAAATCTCTTCAAAATTTATTCCTTTCACTTGTGAGGAGCCTTTACACACAAGCCTAGGATTTTTTTGATGAATTCTCCATTCTCATTCAACTTGTTCCTAAAAAACCATTTAGTTCCTATCACATTCTTTTTTGTTGGTCTTGGGACCAATTCCCATGTCTTATTCTTCTTAATCTTCCTCAACTCTTCTTCTATAGCTTTGATCCAATTTTTATCCTTGCCAGCTTTAGTAACTATTTTAGACTTCACTTTAGAAAGTAAACAAAATTTTACTTGCTCCTTTGTCATGACAAATTTTCTTCTTGTCAACACACCTCTTATTTTGTCTCCAATTATTTGATCTTTGGAATGATTTTTCTGCACATACTTAGGAGTCTTATGATTCTTTTTTGGAGATTCTTCCTCTTCCACTAGCATCTCTTTTTCTTCCTCTTCTTCTCTACAAGATGTTTTGTCATATTCATATCCTTCTATCAACACTGAGCTCTGATGTGATTCTTCATCCAATTTGACACTTACACTTTCAACTATCTTCTTTATCCTTTTGTTGTAGCACCTGCATGCCTTATTATTTGTAGAATATCCAAGGAATATTTCTTCATTTAATCTTGCATCAAACTTTCCTTTAAGTTATCTTCATCTCTCCTGATGTAACATTTACTTCCAAAGACTCTAAAATATTTCACATTAGGATTTTTTCCATACAATAGGTCATTGGGGATCTTTGACCTATTCACTCTTGCTTGTCCTTTGTTAAGAATGTAGGTTGTGGTATGAATTGCTTCTCTCCAATATACATCTAGTAGATTTTATTCCTTCAATATGGTTCTTGTTTCTTCCTAAACTATCTTATTATTCCTTTCAAAAACCCCATTCTATTGAGTACTAGGAGCTAATAAATGCTTTTGTATCCTATGATCTTCACAAAAACTGTTAAACTCATTGCAGGTGAACTCACCACCATATATTTAAATGCTTTGAAACTATCTATAGCTTCTATTTTTTCTTTGATAAAGGTCACCCAAGTCGTTCTAGAGTAATCATTTATTATTGAAATATACAATACATGTCACCTTGAGAACTTCTTGTTCTGGTAGGCCCACATAGGTTTGTATGCACCAACTCAAAAGGTTGTGTAGTAGAGTATTCCTTAGTTTTGAACCTCTTCTTTGTACATTTTTCAAACTGACACTCTTTGTAAATTGTATTAATAGGCTTTGTAATTCTTGGCATGTCTTTCACAACATGAGTAGAGTTGATCCTCAGTAGGCTATCAAAATTGATATGACACATTATTTTGTTCCATAACCAAATTTAATTGATTTGAGTCATAAAGAACTTACCACTAGCACCTTTGAGCTGATAAACATTCCCTTATGTCCTCATTCCTATAGAAACCAAAGTTCTGAAGCTTTCTTTTCTAATTTCACAACCATCATCCTGTAACACCTCTCTAACCCTAGCCTAGGTAAGATGGCATTTCAATTTTGATTTAGCATTCTAAATGTTATCATAATGAGATTAGACATTGATGATTATGTGATAGGTTATCATGATTAGTTATTATGTTGGATTTCATGCTTATATGTTTATATAATTTTATCATTGTTTTTGTATGATTATGGGTAGGAAAGGGATGATGTTATAACACTTGTATCCGAGAGGATTTCGATATCATGACACTCTTCCTGAGGATTGATGTTTCTTCAGCTATATGATATATGTTATATGCACATGTACTTTGATGTTTGATTGGAGTGATGCAAGTACTGAATATCAACTCTACCTGGATTCACGGGCTTGAGCCTACTCTTATTCTTTGATGGTGGTTACCGGAGGTAGTCATTGGCCAAATGTCCCCTACCCTAGCCATTGTACCCCATTGTGCAGTGTTCTCATGTTGTCTTATCATCCGGTTACCTAAAGGTAATGTCCGAAGCACCCTTTCGGTCGTATGTGGTTTACCAGTATGTCTTGTTGGGGTATGTTGTCGTGATTTTGGTTAATCTTTTATGTGGCTATATATTGGTTGTCAATGTTTTGACATGGTTCCATTGGCATTTTTATGTGTTTTTAAATATGAAATTTTATGGTGTTTTATTGATTAGAGATTGGAATTGTTGTTTCCATGAGATTTTAAATATGTTATTTTAAGTGATTTTATTGATCATTCGAGAGAATGATATATTTTCATTTAGTAATTTTAAATGATTTTATTAAGCCTTTTTGTGAGCTCTTATAGTATTATTTAAATCCAATTGGGGAGCTTTGTGTATTTTAATGATTGGATATAAATTGTTATCTTATGTGTAATTGGGAATGTTGGATATTTTGTGATTTAATTAACTGATTTATAGAGCTTTAAGAGTTTATTTAATCAAATGTGTTATTTCATTTTATTGTTTTTGAGAGTTTTTAAATGGAAATAAGTTTTAATATTGTATTGATTTAAAAAGTGCTATTTTAAATGTGATTTTTTTTGAGGAGTTTAGTTAAAAAGAAAAGAAATGGGCAGCTTTGTCTTGGATATATATATACTTTATTTTGAACCATTTTGAGGGAGTCATTTTATTTTGGAGAGGAAGAATTTTTTTTTCTGTTTTTGGAAGAGTAGAAACCCCAGGATTTGGGCGGCAGAGTTGGGGAGAAACATGGATATTCTTTGGAGAGGAAATTTGTGGGAATTTGTTTGTTAATTTTAGCATGCCATTTCCTCCTTGTTGTCTTGTTTTCAAATCTAGTCGTGCCTTGCAAGCTGAGCATTTCTTCATCTCAAATTTGGGCAGAAATTAAAGATATTTTTCTGTGTATTTCTTAAATTCTTAAATTTTTGAGTTAAAAATGTATGTGTGTGTGTGTTTAAATTTGTTGGGAGTCTTGGTTACTCTAGGTGTTGTCATGGTATTTTGATTTTGAGATTTCTTTTTAGTCTGGTTATTGCTTTCTTCTTTTGGAGAAAATTTGTGATTTTTCTAAATCAATTCAACCTCCTATTTTTAAACTCCAATCCAACTCTGGAATTCATCTTGAATCTGTCAAATCTGAAATGGGTTGTTAAAAAAATAGATTTATGGACACTATCATTTTCTCTCATTTTTCATGTTTTTTTGAGCTTGTGAAAACACGTTTTTTATTGTTTCTCTAGAACAACCTACTACAAATAAAAAATAAAGGTGTATTCCATGTAGAAACACCCATATATCAAATGGGTCGAACTTAGAATTCAATTCTGGGCACTTTTATTTTTGGTCAAATTTGTGCTTGCTTGTTAAAACACATTATTAATTGCTACCCTTAAACCACCTATTATAAACACAAAATAAAGGACGTTTCCATGTAGAAATGCCCATATCTCAACTGGGTCTTTGTTAGATTTGGATTTTGGGCACTTTCAATTCTTATGTATTTTTTTGCCCAACTTGGCAAAATGATGTTTTTAAGAACATCACCTCGTTTTCGGTTCTAAACTCAAAAGCCGAAGGTTCATTCCAACTAGAAATATCAAAATATGAACTAGGTCAATATTATAATTTTAATTTGGGCACTTTTAATTTTTATGTAATCTTATGCCCTCTATTTCATTATGGATTTCAGTTGTTTTAAATGATTTAATAGCAATGTTTGTTTGGTTGTTTTAAATGGTTTTAATGATGGATTCTTGTGGTTTTTCACTATCTCATGTTTTTCTATGGATTTCTTATTTGGTAAAATGAGATGGGCTTAAGTCAAGGTCATTAGAGTGGTCATATAGAGTGGCCCGCAAGTGGCTGTCGGGGGAAACTAGTAGCAGAGTTATAGTAAGCAAGTGATAACTAAATTAAACAATTAGGAAAAATGATAATAAGATAATGATTCCTCATGCATGGCCTTGAGCACTTGAAAAGGCTAAGGATGAAATCGAGAAGGCCTATCCGCCTGCAAGGCATTGAGTTATTTCTCTATGGGGCGTTGATTCAGGCATGATTGAGTTCCTTGTTCGTATGTGGGGTGTACTTGATTATGTGTGGTGCCATCCCTTCTAGCACACATGATGAAACTCCATATGATCTACAATCTTGTATCTTATACCTTAGTAGTTGTGAGTAGTACCCAACATGTTATTGTATGAGTATCTCCATGTTGTGGCATTGACCTCTTGCATTGTATTTCATGTTTGCTCTGTGTCTGATGTGAGTGTTGACCATTTGTTATCCTTGCCTTGTTATTTCTGTTTAGGCCTTGTGACCACCTCTAAGTATGATGCGGTGGTCTCTCTGGAGTCCACATGGTAGGGAGGCATTTCCACCACCATTGGGGACTGGTGTACAGGTTATTGGAGCATCAATTAGAGGTGTTATCTCTTGCACTTGTTTTTATCAGTTGATGTATCTTATCCATGGCTATGCCATTGTTCTCATGTATATTGTACTCTCTTGAGAGGGATGATGTAATCATATTACTTAATGAGAAGAAATGTGATGGCTTATATTTGGTTTATGGGTTCTGGTGTTGGTATCAGACTCGCTTGTACTATGATGATCTTTATGGCTTTTCATTCAAAAGTTTTCATGCAAAAATCAGAGCTATGGCTGTGTTTTTCCTTCATGCTATTATGTGTAAAAGTTCCTGTGCAACACAACTTTCTGTTGTTGTTTTGTGTTTCTACCGCAAAGTTCTGGCGCATTGATGCTTTTTGTTTGTTGATTTGTGTCACTGCTGCAAATTTTCGGTGCATCAACACTTTTGGTTTTCTATTTTGTGTTGCTACTGCAAAGTTCTAGTGCATCGACGCTTTATGTTTGTTGTTCTATGTTGCTTCTACAAAGTTCCATCATAGCACAACTTTATGTTTGTTGTTTTGTGTTGTTGCTGCAAAGTTCTAGTGCAACACAACTTTTTGTTTGCTAATCTATGTTGCTGCAATAGAAAGTTCTGGAGCAGGAAGTTCTGGTGCATCAGATTTTTTTGCATGTTGTCTCTACAATGTTACAAAAAAAAGTTCCAGAGTAGGAAGTTCCAGCACAATTTTTCTAGAGCTATCTTGTTTTCTCCTGTTCGGATTTTCTCTAGAGGGTGGATTAGTCATCTCCTTGGGGTTGTACTTTTGGCCATACTTGGCCATGTTTGTTGTCAATATATCGAATCAGAAAATGCTTTATGTGAATGTTATTCTTCTTGTTTAATTTTTTTTTATCTTGTCCTATTTTGGCTCTTACCCTTCGGAGTTGCGTAGCAGGATGTTACACATCCTGAAACAATTTATTGTATCCTCTACTACACATTTTTCCTACATGAAGAACATTATTCCAGAGACCCTTGACATAAAGAACATCATCTGTCTTATGCTTGCCATCAAAACTAATTGAACCTTTTCCATAAATCTTAGCAGATGTGTCATCACCAAACTTAACAAAAACACCATCATACTTCTCAAGTTTAACAAACTTACTCTTATCACTTTCCAGATGATTAGAGCATCCACTATCAATTATCAAATAGTTTCTCTCCTCCCTTACATGAAATGCATTCAACATAGTTCATTCAATATTGTGACCCATGTATGAAGCAATTTCCTTCACACATCTTTCAAGGTTATTAGAATTAGTTCCAACATTAAAAATCATGAACAAGCACTCATCACTTCCATCATCTATATAGTTTGATTCCTAATCATATATAAATTGTCTTTTTTAACATAATAACTCTTCTTGACAGATCTACCTTTATCATCTTTATGTTTTCATTTGAAACTTTGTCTAGACATTTTGAAGCATAATGACCTATCTTTCCACAATTGAAACACTTGAAGGGTGATTTACCTCTATATTTACCAGTGCCCTTTTTCAATATTATTACAAAATTTTCTTCCACTTGATCAAGATCATCTAGATCAAATTCAACATTCCTCTCTTTCTTGCTAACTTTAAAATAAGTTTCTTTCCTTGGAGTATCTTTGTTAAACTCTCTTAATTTAAAAGTAGTTAAAGGACCAAACAACTGATCTTTGAAATATTGATCTAAATCCCGAGCTTCCTCGATAGCATAAAATTTAACACTATAAGATTTAGGAAGGATTCTCTATACCTTTTTTCATAATTTCACTTTCCTCCAATTTTCCACCAAGACCATTGATGACATTTGACAATTTCATCCACCCTTAGCATGTAGCCTGCAATATCTTCATCTTTTGACATCCTTAGGGTTTCAAATTTGGCTTTGAAATTTTGCATCTTTTTTTTTTTTTGACCTTAGCATCTCCTTCATAAATGCTCTTCAACTTCTCCCAAACCTCTATCATAGTATTGAATCTTATCACTTTCAAAAGTTATAAATCAGAAATCCCACTCAAGATAGCATTCCTTGCTTTGCCATTATTCTCATAATCCTTGATATCATCTCCACTTGTCGAAGGACCAATAGGCATAGTATATCCATGTTCAACTAACTTCCATACACAAACCCTAATGATACAAGAAAAGATTCCATCCTTTCTTGCTAGAAGGCATAATTTGTTCCATCAAACATAGGACTTTGACACCATTCTTGTATGCCATGTAGATCTACCTCAAGCAGTTAAGCTTCTTTCAAGGAACCTCTGATATGATACAAATTATTAGACACATATGACAATTGAGAGGGGGTGATTTAGTTGTGCATTAAAACCTTCAAACCCTCATTAATCTTCAAACCCTTATTAAGCATTAGCATGAATGTAAAAAAATGAATCATAACACATCAATAACCATACACAATAGAATACTAGATTTTACTTGGAAAACCATAATCAGGGAAAAATCATAGTGAGGATTAACTCACATATATATGAATATCAACACTGATTACAAAAATTCTCACTGTAGGGCTCATTGCCCAAAGGACCCACTTTCCAAAAGAAGGAAAGACTCACTATCAAGGGCTCATTGCCTAGGAAGATCACTTCTTCCAAATTACAAGAGAATAGAAAGAGAATGTTACAATGAGAATCACTACCTCAAAGCAACAATACAATTCATAACAACTCTTTACATATATATATTCTGCAACCATGAATAACCTTCTCCAAGTCAACTTGAATGAAATGTATGCACCTCAAATGTGTAGCCACCAAATAGGTTAGAACCAAACAGTTTTAGGGTGGAAAGAAGTGAAGGTGGATGACACCAAGGGTTAACCAAGACCCAAATCTAAACCGACACACTACACTAAGATTCCACAATCCATGAAACATATTTGCAAATAACGCTAACACGCTAGGTTGGCCAAATTGGAATTAATTCTACCAAGCAACCAAATTCACATTTCACCAGGTCTAAAAAAATCCTAGGGACCATGTAGCAACATCACACAAAAATATATAATATTCCAACATAAATAGAATATTTAAACACATTGGCGTAAACACATTCAACTAAGAATACTATCATCTTGTATAACTAGTCAAACTACCACTAAGACACAACTCATGAACCAATCTTGTGGAATAGTTGAACACCAAACCATCCAAGGGAAGATAGATACAAGAAATCATTATTACATTCCCAAATCTACAAGACAAGAGAATTCAATGCGAAGAAATGCAAAGAAATTCTTCTTCTCCCAAACAATCCTCTTCACAAGCCAAACACTGCCAAAAATATCTTCTACTACTACATTATCTAGAACCTAAAAATCTGTATATAACATGTTAAAATACTACTTATTATCACATCCAAACGTAATAGGAACATCTTCAAACATGAAATATGTCACACAATACAGAGTACATCCTTTTCACCTTGTACACTATCTATACAAATTTTATCAAAATCACAAGGAAACCAAGTGACCATTCTGCATTTGCAACAAATTCTCAACTCCATAAACACCTTCTCATCATGAACACACTAAAGGTTGACATCAATGACAACACTAATGACAACATATTGTTGTTGCAAGTATGATCAAATTGGTATTGTAATTTATGTCAACAAGATTGTGTTGTCATTGGTGTCAATTGTATGGAGAAGAAGATCATTATTGGGGGAGATTATTGTGAGAGAAGTTGATTTTATCCATGCTTTGATTAGTTGCATTATGTTGTCATTAGTGAAGCTACTAGTGTCAGCCTCTAGTGTTTCTATCATAAGCTTATATGATCTATGGTTGAGTTACTATGTTGCATTTGGTTTAGTTGTGTTGAGGAAGTATTGTAGATGATGAGGATGTGTCTCTGGTTCTTGGTTTCCAACTTCTTTTGATAAAATTTGATAAAAAGAAGAAATAGTGTGTTGCGGTGGTGTTCTAGGTTGCAGGGTTGTGTTATTGTGTTGCTTCACATTTCTTCTAGGTTGAAGATCTTCATTTACACTTCAAATATGTTGATCAGAGATGTTTATAGGTGCTATATACAAAATTTTGTGTTTTTGTATTTTTGTACAAAATAATTTATGTTCACCAGAGTGTAAGTTGTGTATTGCAGAGGTGTATGGGAGAAATGGTTCTTCTCTACATTTCTTTATAGTTATGTTTTATGTTTTGTAGATCTAAAGGAGTTTTGGTAGTGTTGGTATCTTTGTTCAGTTGAAGTGGTTCAAGGTTTGGTATCTTTGTTTAATTGAAGTGGTTCAAGGTATGGAAAAGTAGTCTATATGTATTGGGTGTGTACATTCTTCAGGTGAAAGTTGTTGCAGAGGATTCTACTGGATTTTAGGGTGTTTATGGAATATTCTAGTGTGTGTTCAAGTGACTTTTGTTGTCCATGAGTTATGGATAGATCAAAGGAAGTGTGTACTTAAAATATTAATGGTGTTTACATAGGTATCCATCAACCTTGGTGTTTACACTACTTGCGAAGGTGCTTAGTTGTTTGTGGAAGCATGGTGTGGTGTGTAATTATGGATTTAGGTCCTAGCTAAGTATTTTTTTCATTCGTCTACATTCCTTTCATCGTAGGAATATTTTGGTGTTGACCTAATTTTAATTTGCATTGTTGAAGTGCATATCCAACCTTGGAGAAAGGTTTCAAGGTTGAAGATGGTATAAATAAGAGCTGAGTTGTTTAAAGATGAAGTGATAGAAAAAAAGAGATGTAAATGATGTGAGTTGCAGAGTATTAGAGTGTGAAATTAAGAAGTGTAGTGTGAACTTTCATGTGTTAGATTACTAGATGCAGTGAGTAGAAGGTATCTATAATTATTCAATTAGGCTATGAAGGTGTTGATGATATTGTGGTAGATTATCTATTGCATTGAGATAGTTTTCTCTATGTAACATTTCTTCTCTATCTTCTTTTCTCTTTTGGAAGTGAGTCTTTCTCTTTTTGGGCAAGGAGCCCTTCGATAGTGAGCCTTTGTAATCAGTGTTGTCTATACTTATAATATGAGCTAATCCTAACTGAGGTTTTTTCTATCTTGGGTTTTCCATGTAAATCTAGTGTTCTCTTGTGTATGGTGTTGTTGTGTTTCAGTTTATGTTATTTTCTTTTCATGATAAATCATCATAACAGATTTAAGGGTTTATTGAATGAATGTAGATTTGAATGTGTATAAGGTTTTTGATGTTTTAAGGTACAAATGATTCACCCCCTTCTCAGTTGTCTTATGCATTCAATAATTGGTATCAAAGAAAGGTTCCTTGGAAGAAAGATTAACCACTTAAGGTAGATCTGGGATGGTGCACAAGAAGAAGATCCCCATGTTTGATCACACAAACTATGCATTATGGAAGACAAGGATGGAAAGTTATCTTATTTATCTTGGATTTTGACATCTAGAAGGTAGTATAGAATGATTATATCATTCCTACAAATGATTTTAGCATTGAAGTTGATATTAAGGCCTATGAATGCAATAGCAAAGAAAGGTATGATCTCTTGTGTACTCTTACAAATTTTGAATTAGTGAAAGTTATGGATTTGAAAACTACTAAAGAAATTTGGAGAAAGTTGGAAAGTATTTATGAAGGAGATGATAAGGTTAAACAAAATAAGATGCAGAATCTGAAGATTATATTTGATAACCTATGGATGTCTAAAGATGAAAAAATTACAAGCTACATGTAGGGTAGATGAAGTGGTCAGTTCCATCTGAGGTATTGGTGGAAAAGTCAAAAAATCAAAAGTGGTAAAGAAAATTCTTAGAACTCTTCCCAAAGCTTATAGTCATAAACTTTCTGCTATTAAGGAATTTACAAATCTAGATTTATATACTATAGTTTAGTTCTATGGATCCCTAACTACATTCGAAATGAGAGAATTTGGTGCAAATAATGGTGCAAAAGTTGAGACTACTTTAAGGTTGGAAAATCAAAGAAGATAGAAGAATTAGATCATGATAATATTGATTATGTGGAAGCTAACTTTATGAGAAGGATGAAATAGGGTACTGGTAAGTACAAAGGTAAGTTTACTTTCAAGTGTTTCAATTGTAGAAAGATAAGTCACTATGCTTCAATATTTCCAAACAAGGCTATGGATGAAAAAAACAAGGAGAACAAAGCTAAGATGATTAAGAAAATTTGTTATGTTAGAGAAGATGCAAGTATTTTTATGATGAATATTATTGTGGAGATGATGATGGTGGTTAATTCTTGTTTATGGCTTTAAAATATGAAACCAATTTTACTAATTATGAAAGATGTGTGAAGGAAATCCCTCTAGAGATAAGGGACAAGATTGAAGGTACTTTGGTATCTTCTTTTCATGCTAGACAGGATAAGAACTATTGGATAATTGATAGTGGATTCTCTAACCATATGACCAGTTACAAGAGTAATTTTGTTAGACTTGAAATGTATGATGGAGGGATTGTTATATTTGGTGATGATTCAGGTGCAAAGATATGTGGAATAGGTTCAATTAGTTTTGATGGTAAGAATAATACTAATGATGTTTACTATGTCAAGGGTTTACGAAATAATCTATTAAGTGTTGGACAATATTATGTTTCAAGAGGATGGATGTGGGATCAAAAAAGGGTCTAGAACTGTGATTGTTGTTGGAATAATGATGGATGGAAATTTTGACCAGCTCAAGGGTGTTGATGGTCATTGCTTTATGACTCAGATTAATGAAAGCTGGCTATAAAATAGGAGGATAGGTCACATTAATTTTGATAATCTAGTAAGAATTAGTTCATTTCAAGCTGTCAGAGATCTATCAAAGATTATAAAGCCTATCAATGTTGTCTACAAGGGTTGTTAGATTAGAGAAAAAAACACAAAGTTTCAAAGGTAAAGAACAATCTACTACTGGATTGTTAGATTTTGTGCATAAAGATATTTGTGGTCCTATAAGTGTAAGAAGTCTTATAGGTGATAGGTATTTCATGCTTTTAATTGATGATTATTCTAGAATGACATCAATTAATTTTCTCAAAGAAAATTTTGAAGCTCTAGACAAGTTTAAAACATTTAAAGTTATGTTTGAGAATGAAATGGATATGAAAACCAAATTTTGGAGGTTTGATAGAGGTGGAGAGTTCACCTCCAATGAATTTAACATGTTTTATAAAAATCATGGCATAAAGAGGCACTTGTCTTCCCCTAGAACTCCTTAGAAAAATGGAGTGGTTGAAAGGAAAAACATGACTGTTCAAGAAGCTACAAGGACTATGATGAAATAAGAAAATATATTAGAATACTACTAGAGAGAAGCAATTCATATTAGTGTTTGAATACTTAATAGAGTTCAAGGAAAATAAAACAACACAAAGACTCCTTATGAGCTATGGTATGGAAGGATTCCTATAGTTAAGTACTTCAAGGTGTTTGGAAGAAAATATTACATTAGAAGAGATGAAGAAAAGTTGGGAAAGTTTGATGCAATTTATGATGAAGGTATCTTCCTAAGATACTCTACTGGAAGAAAAACCTATAGATGCTACAATAATGGATTGAGAAATATTTTTGAGAGTGTAAGTGTCAAAGTTAAAAAAAATTACAATTCAGTGGTGATAAATGGATATGAATTAGATGATCCTACTTGCACAAAAGAAGAAAAAGCTAGGGAAAAAGAAGTATAAATTGAAGAGGAAGAAGCTCCAAAAAAGATTCATAGAACACCTAAGTATGTGCAGAAGAATCATTTTGATGAACAGATCATTAGAGAGAAAAGTAAAGGTGTATTGGAAAGAAGGAAAGCTACTAAAGAAGAGGTAAAACTATGTTTACTTTCTGAATTTAAACCTAAAACAGTAATTGAGGCATGAAAATATGAACATTGGATAAAAGCTATGAAAGAATCTAACTACTACAAATTGAGAAGAATCGAACTTGGGAACTTGTCGCAAGACCTACAAACAAAAATATAATTATAACTAAATTGGTGTTTAGAAACAAACTAAATGAGAATGGAGAAGTGGTAAGAAACAAGGAAAGACTTGTGTGTAAAGGCTACTCGCAAGTTGAAGGAATAGATTTTGAGGAAATTTTCTCTATTGGAAAGAATGGAGGCTATCAAGATGTTTTTGGCTTTTGCAAAAAATAAGGATTTTAAATTTTATCAAATGGATGTGAATTCTACTTTTTTGAATGGAGATTTGGAAGAAGAAGTATACATGAAACAACCAAAAGGGTTTCAGTTATCAGACAAACTGGATATGGTCTGAAGATTGAAGAAGACATTATATGGACTAAAGCAAGCTCTCGATTCTTGGTATGCAAGGTTGGATAGGTGTTTAATACAACAAGGATACAATAAAGGTAGTGTAGATAATAATCTTTACTTTAAAGTTGAAAAGATCAAATTTTGATTGTGGTTGTATATGCTGATGACATAATTTTTGGAGGCAATAAAGGTATGTGTAAGAAGTTTGAAAAAGAGATGTAGAATGAGTTTGAGATGTCTATGTTTATGGAGATGAATTTCTTCCTTGGGCTACAAATCAATCAAATAGGTAAAATAATATTTATTTCATAATCAAAGTATGTCAAAGAAATGTTGAAGAAGTTTGGAATGGAAAATTCTAGACTAGTATGTACTCCTATGGTTACTAGTTGTAAGCTGAGAAAGAATGATGAATCTCCCAAGGTTGAGTAAAGCAAGTAAAAATCAATGACTAGTGGATTGCTATATCTAACTGCTACTAGACTGGATATCATGCATGTATTTTGTTGTGTGGATAGATTTCAAGAATATCCTAGACAGTCACATGTTGCAGCAGTAAAGAGGATATTCAAATACTTAAAGGGAACTCTAGATCATGGCTTATTGTATCCAAAGGATACTAATTTCACTTTGAATGCTTACACAAATTAAGATTGGGTTGGCTATGTAAACGATAGAAAAAGTACAAGTGGAGGTGCATGCTTTCTTGGATGTAGATTGGTATCATGTCTAACCAAGAAACAAGATTTGGTTTATTTATCTACTGTAGAGGTTGAGTACATTGCAACATCATCTTGTTGTACATAGGTGTTATGGATGAGGAGAATCTTGAAGGATATCAGAGTGGTGTATGATGGACCAATTTTTATCTTCTATGATAATACAAGTGTAATCAATATTTCAAAGAATTTAATAATGCATTCAAGGATAAAACATATCTCAATTCGATATCACTTTCTAAGAGAGAAAGTTATGGAAAATGAAGTAAAAATTGAATATGTGCCTACAAAGGATTAAATTTTTGATATATTCATTAAGGCTCTTCCTAAGGACCTTTGAGAATCTCCAGGAGAAGTTGGGGTTATTGCCCCTCCTTCATTGAACTAGATGCACAAGGAGATGCATCAATCCAGTGGAACTCAAGATTCATTATTTTTATGGATTGATGTTGGTGTCTACCTCTTAGGGGGAGTAGGTAGTAGCATTATTGGTTGTTGCAGTTAGAAGGGTGTATGTTTTCATTATGTATTAGTAGTTGATTTGGTGTAGTTTGTTGTATGTTCCTAAGGGGGAGTGTATAAAGCAGTAAAGGAAAGACTATTACATAATAGTTGTGAGAAGGTTGATTGATGTGAAAGGAGGGAATAATTATGTTGTCCTTTTCCATTGATGTCAAAGGGCGAGATTCATGTGAAAAAGATAATTTATTAAGGGAGAGTAAGTAATAAGATAATTGAGAAAGGGGGGAAATAATGTGAAGAATTGTTGATATTCAACATTGTGTCTTTGATGGTTTTTCACATCATGTCTTGCCATGAATGACAAAGGGGGAGATTGTTGCAAGTATGAGAAGATTGGTGTTGTCATTGATGTCAACAATCTTATGTTTCCGTTGGTTTCAACTTATTAAAGAGGAAGAATATCATTATTGGGGGAGATTGTTGTGAGAGAAATTGATATTATCCATGCTTTGATTACTTGCATTATGTTGTAAATAGTGAAGCTACTAGTGTCCATCTAGTGTTTCTATGAAAATATTTTTTGATCTATGGTTGATATTCTATGTTGCAATTGGTTCAATTGTGTTGAGGAAGTATTTTAGATGATGAGAATGTGTCTCTAGTTCTTGGTTTCCAAGTGATTTTGAGAAAAAATGATAAAAAGAAGAAATAGTGTGTTGTAGTGGTGTTTTGGGTTGTAGGGTTATGTTCTTGTGTTTCTCTGCATTTCTTCTAAGTTGAATATTTGCTTATGTGCTTCAGATATGTTCAGAGATCTATCCATAATTTGGTGCTTTGGATCATTGTGCATAAGAAGTTGTGTTCGCTAGAGTGTGAGTTGTGTATTGTAGAGGTATCTAGGAGAAATGTTTCTAGTCCATGTTTCTCTACAATTATGTTTCAGGTCTTGAGTGTGAGTTGTGTATTGTAGAGGTATCTAGGAGAAATGTTTCTAGTCCATGTTTCTCTACAATTATGTTTCAGGTCTTGCAGATCTAAAGGAGTGTTGATAGTGTTGTTATCTTTCTTCAATTGAATTGGTTTGAGGTTTTGTCCTTTTGAAGTAATTTTCTTGAGTTACAATGTATGAAAAAGTATTCTCGATGTTCTAGGTGTGTATGTATTCTTTAGGTGAGAGTTGTTGCAAAGGATTTTGTTGGGTTTTAGGGTGTTAATGGAATATTCCAGAGTGCGTTTAGGTGAATTTTTTTGTCTATGAGTTATGGATAGATCAAAGGAAGTGTGTACTTAAAAGCTTAATGGTGTTTACATGGGTATCAGTTGATCTTGGTGTTTACACTACTTGCAAAGCTGCTTAGTTGTTTGTGGAAGTGTGTTGTGGTGTGTAAGGATGGATTTAAGTCATAACTAAGGATTTTTGTGGTCCTCCATTCCTTTCCACTATGGGAATGTTTTTGTGTTGACCTAATTTTAGTTTGCATAGTTGAGGTGAATGGCCAACCTTGAAGAAAGGTTTCAAGGTTGAAGATGGTATAAATAAGAGTTGAATTGTTGAAGGATGAAGTGATAGAAAAAATAGATGTAAATGATGTGAGTTGAAGAGTGTTAGACTGTGAATTTGAGAAATGTAGTGAAAATGATGTGAATTATAGAGTGTTAGAGTGTAAATATAAAAGGGAGGCTACAAAATTTGATATCAGTGTTAAGCCTATACCTCCCATCATCAAACAAGCAATCAACACCCAATATCATATTTACTAATTTAAGATCTCTACCACTAAAATGCTTCATTATCACCTTCAACCTTTGGTATGTTATGGAACTTACAAAATCCATTTTACAATACAATCTTGGGAGGACGATAGGAGTATCCACTCTTTACAGGATTTCAAGGTGACTATGAGAAGTATGAAAAAGTTATCACACCACCACTTTAAATTAGCAAGTTGCCTCATCCTCCAATGCTTCACGTAGGAAGAAATCATCTTCATATTCGCACCTTAGGAGGAGTAGTACTGAGTATTCTCTAAGGAGCATTATTTCCATTATTACAGAATGTGCTAGCTCAACTTCAAAGTAAACCATATCCACATTGCCATATGTGGTTGAACCTCAAGGAATCTAATGAATTGGAGAAGTGTATGTCGCATCATATCCAAATAATTAAACATTTTGAACTTTCCAATTGATGATGCCATCTAGTTGAGTGACATTAGTTAATCCACGTCACATCAACCAATATGGAGGATATAGACTAAATTTTACCTCTAAATAGAAAGAACATAAGTTGAAGGAAAGACTTCCACTTGTCAAGCCCTTGCAACTCAGAGCAACCAATGTTTAAGTAAGGTGCTCGGGAAAGCAATTTGGTGCCATTTATTTATGAGATGAGATGGTGAAGGCTTTGTATGAGCTTAGCACTATATTTAGTCATTCTAAAATTTGACTAACACGCGGGTAACACCAAATACGAGACTTTGTTCCTTAGAATGTGTGCAGGTTCCTCATGCATCAGCCTCCTCCATTAGCTCATAGTAGGCCCATCAAAAGTCTCAGACAATCATGTGCCATCAATTACTTGCAACACTTAGGAGCTTCTTTGGGCTACGCCAGCTCAACACTTGGCTTGATTCAGGAGAAGGTGCTTAATAAAAAACATCTCTCACCTTTTTTGGTGGTGCGTGAAGCTCCCACATGATTTGAAAACATGTTGCTCTATAAAATTAAACCTCCAAGCTCGGTGGGATTTGTGCAAATCGACGAACTTTGAGCTTAAATGTAAAATGGTCCCCTGGATGGAGGAAAATGATTGACAAAGGGTCCACAAAATTGGAATATGAAGGCTAACTAAGGAAATTTGAATTAAAACTTGGAGAAACACACTTGTGAGAAGCTTATAGTCAAAGATGGTCTATTGGGGCTTGGGACACCAACAATTTGCATGAGGAAAAATTGCTTATATGAAAACCCCTTTGAAGAGTGGAACCCGATTGCTACATAAGCATACTAATGGTGGTAGTATCTAACACATCCCAAGATGTTTAAAGTATGATACTTGTACCATTCTGAAGTTAGTAGTGTAAACCTGGAAACAAATACTACTACCAAATATCAAAACCACAAGACCCACACTCTCAAAACATAAATAATGCCAGATCAACTCCCCTTTATGGGATGAAATTCATTATTGATGAGGTGTACCAAGGTAGAATAGCTAGCAAATTCTGTTTGGTTAATTTTAAGTGCCCTATCATTTAAGTCACAACCTATATTTTCCAACATATTTGCTACTTTATTACCTTCTCTATAGCAATGGGTGAGTTGGTAATAATCAAAGCCTTATAACATATTGAAGCCCTAATTTAGGATGGAGCTTAACAACCAAATAACTAAGTTTGTTTCTTTACATTCATTGATTATGATTATAAAATCCCCTTCAATCCATATGTGTTTAATTCTTGTTGCCTTTGCCAATTTTAGACTCGCAGTAATGCTTGTGCCTTTGCCTGATTATTCCTTAGTACACAACCTATACCAGATGTACCTGGGTTCCCTCGAGAGGCCCTATCAAAGTTGATTTTTGCCACTCCTAATGGATTTGGATTCCATACTACACTATTGCGATTGGGTTTGGTTTTTCATATCCATGTTCTAGGGTTTGGTGGATGGATCAACTCCCATTGGGAAGATATTTTTGTATCTCAATTTGAGAAGATTTAACCTGGGCCATTTGATTTATATGCATCAAACATTACTAATTCATAAACTGATCTTTCAATTTTGCATATTACTTGTTCTACTATATGGTATTCCCTTTTAAAATATTTTTTTTTTCCTTTCCCTCCATAATCACCATATTAGCATTGAGGGGATTTTTTATCCAAATTGATGAGAATAAAGAGTCTTTGTTCAATATTGTCCATGAGGAAAAAACTGGTAGCAGAGAATCTTGAAGGGGTGTGACCCAATTCAGTTTGTTTTCAAGCAATGACCAACACTATTGTGAGAATTTTTAAGTTAATAGAAGATGATCTATGTCCTCTTCTTGATGGAAACACAATACACAGTTAAAGGGGGAAGATATTTCTAGTTTGACTAAACTCTCACAGTTAAGGATTGTTTGTTTAATGTCAACATTGTAAATGATCCTTTGAAAGAATTTCAAAGTTCCAACACAATTTATGGGGCTAGTTGGCTGACTCATTATTCCCCTAATGGATGATTTTTGAGTAGTTTAGGAAAACTTTGGAATTGCTTGACTTGGAAGGAGCCCAAATGAGCTTGTCAAGATTCTTTAAAAAAATATTTGGAACTGTTAAAGAATTTTTGTTAGTTGAAACTTTTAGTTTGTTGGGAAGTTGCAACCAGTGGAGTTTTTCCATTGTGTATATGAGAGAAGGTTATCTTACAACTTAAGGTAATCTTCTACTTTTAATCCCTAATGGTTCTTTAAGTATACTCTTACTTCTTCTAAACCTTCAATTTTAGATAGTGGTGGAAATCCATTCAAGGAGTCATCCCAGAACAATATTTTTTCACCATTACTTATGGACCGTGTTAAATGTGGGATGATGACTTCTCTACAAGTTATGACAAAGTTCCACATTTTACAACCCTCTGGTGGGTTTTCCATTTTAAATATTCATTCAAGAATTGGGGAGTCCATTATTTATTTTGTATGATTCTAGCCCACTTCGAAGATGGTTTTGTAAAAACATTCCACACTAGCTTGGCTCCCAATGCCAGATTCCTTGCCTCTAGATTATTTAAATCATCTCCTCCATATTTTTTATCTTAATAGAGTTTGTTCATGAATCTAGTGGGATTTTAATCTTTTCCTTGTTCTCAAGGTTCCCATGTTAGAGGAATTTTTTGATGATTTTCTCTATATTCATTTGCACAACTTTTGATAGCTTAAGGACTAACATAACACAGTTGGGAATAACTAAAAGGATTGCATTGGTTAATGTGAGATTTCCTACCATTGTTAAGCATCTTCTTTTCCAAGATGCTATCCTATTTTGAATCTAAGTCAATTTTTTATTCTACAACCCGAGCTTGTTTGGCCCTAAAAATAATGTGATTTCCAAATATTGACTTGGAAACTTGTCAAATTTAAAATAAAGAATGGATGGGATGTGTATTGAAACCATTGGGAGGTGTTAAGAAATAATATGCTTTATTTTTCATTTTTTTTTTTAACCTAATACCTTGCAATAAACCTCTATTTTTTTTTTTGATGCCTCTTGCTTCTTGGAAAATAGATTTGCTAAATAAAAGTGTATCATCTACAAATAATTAAAGGGTCATGTTGGTGTTTGAGTTCATAATCTCTATACATGCCATTTACCTTGATCTTGTGTTGCTGCTATTTCCCAACTAAGAGATTCTATTATTAAATGGAAAGGAAAGGTGATAAAGGATCGCCTTATCTAACAATTTGTGACAAATTAAAAAAAATTGTTGGATTTCCATTTACCAAGACTAAAAAATTGGCTTGTGATATGTATGAACTAACCCAATGACACCATTTGTGAGAAAAGTCAAGTTTTTGTAGCACTTTTAGGAGAAAACCGAATTGAGTATTTCATAGGCCTTGAACATGTCGAGTTTGATAATAATTATTGGGATTTTATCTTGCTTGATGGAGTGCAATGTTTCATGAGCTTTAAAGCCCCTTCAGTTGTATCCTTTCCTAGGACAAAACCACCCTGATCATCTGCGATGATTCTTGGGATGATCTTAGCTAGTCTCATAGTGATTACTTTGGAAAATATTTTTTAGATGGTGTTACACAATGATATGGGTCTAAAATCAACAAAGGTGGAGGGGTTCTACTTTTTAGGAATCGATGTTATAAAGGTATTATTCAATTCCTTTAACATATTGTCATTTCTCCTTGACTCCTCTAAAGATAACAAGATTTTTCTCCTCATCTAAACCTTGAGCTTTGTCTGGTGACATAGAAAAAACAAATTCTTTTACTTCTTCTAGTGGTTTCAACAAGAGCTCATTTTTTTCCTCATAAATTAAGAAAGAAATATGTTGAATAAACTCATATGAGATGTTATTGCTTACTTGGGTGGGTTGCTAATTTGTTGCTTTCAATAAGTTTGAAAAGAAACTAACTGCTTCTAGGCTGATTAGTTTCTCTACCTTCAAATTATTGCTTGAGGGAGAGTTCATGTTGAATATGGTATTTGTTTATTGTCTATTTTTTATGATAAATGAAAGGATTTAGTGTTTTTATCCTCTTCTCAGAGTCATAAATATCTATATTTTCTCTCCAATATATTTATTCCCTTGTTATAGTTTCTTCTAATTCTAGTTGTAATTTTTCATGCAGATTGAAAGAGGCATTATTTATTCCATGCCTTATGGTTTGGTCGATGATCTCATCAAGTTGGGATTGCAATTTTTTTCTACATTTTTTTTTTAAAAATGTTGTACATTCCAAAATTTGATTTTTTGTTTCATGTAGATTAGTTTTTTTGCTAGTTGAAACATTTTAGAACTAGCAATAAAGGAAGCATTTACCCAAAAAATCTTGAGTTGAGGTAGCAACTGAGGGTCTCTAAACAATAGTTCCTGAAACTTAAAGGATGATTTTGGATGGGATGTTTGTGAAGCTAAGACCAAATGAATAGGAAACAGGTCTTATCTTGAGAATGAAAGGATACATGATTCAAAAGGATCTACTTATGCATACCATTTTGTAGAAATTAGAATTCTATCCAGCCTTTTTGCAATTAGGAAAACATATTTTTTCCTTTTTTCTGGATGTGAATGTCATTTTAAGGAGGGAAATCTAATAGATAATTTTCTAGTATAAATTCCTTGAAGTCTTCCATAACCTTTTGGGGATGTATGCCTCCTTTTTTCATTATGGTACGAGATTGCATTGAATTCTCCCCTCATAAGACCTTTCACCTCTTTCAAATTTGATAAAACTAGGGATATGGCATCCCAAAGGATTTTTTTTTACTATTAATGTGGGAGCATAAACATCAAACATACAAAAACATAGATCAAAGAAAGTTACCTTAATGAGCATCCAATGTTGCATTAAAAAAATAAATTCAATCTGAGTATTTTTGTCATTCCATAGCACCACTAAGCCTCTTGAAGCTCCTTGTGCTAGAGAGTGTAAAGATTACCATTTATTTCATTTTTTGAATACTTCTTGTGCCTAATCATTAGTGAATTTTATTTCTTGTAGAATAATGATGTTTCCTTCACTATATTTTGTGTGTTGCTTTATCAAGTGCCTTTTGTTAGGGGAATTCAAGAACCTAAAATTCCATAATAGGACTCTCATTGTCCTTGAGGAGAGAAGCAAGACCTCCTCGGTCTAAGATTTTTATCCAATGTAACCTAGATACCAATAACTATTTATTCCTCATTTTTCTTACTTTTGGGGGATCTACCTCTAGTTGGGGGTGTTGTAATAGATGCCTAAGACACTATTCTAATTTCTATTTATGCAATAGACAGGATTTGGGAAAATCATATTATAGATTCTTATTTAATGCTTCCTCTTCCATTTGGTCAAATAGTTTTGATCCTTCTTGTAGAACAATTTAATTTACCATTTCAATCATTTTTTCTTCTATCATGATCACATGGTCTTCTTGGAAAATTATGTTATTTTCCTTTGGTATTTCCTTTGTCATGATTAATATCACCTATTTTGGGTGTTTGGTGCTAAGAAGGGGGTTTGGAAAGGCCATCCTCTGTTGGAGTCATTTTTTGAATCAATTAAATGAATTTCCCCTAAGAAATTTTCCATAATAGACTTCACATCCTTGACCAACCTATGAATATTTTATGTGATATTACTAACTCTAGGAAAAAATTCTTCTACCAACTATTAATCTTGCTCTCTTTTTTGGAATTATTTGAGGTAGTTGTAGCTTTTGGTGATTTTCTCAGTAGAGAACTTGAATTTTTTATCCAAGGCTAGAATTTTTTATTTCTAAGTTACGTTTTTCTCCAATAATATACAATAGTTAAATTTAAAAAAGTGAATAAAGAAATATTAATGTTAACAAAAGCATATGCTTATGATACAACAAAATACTAATATCACTAAAGAACTAATTATCCTTATTTTATGAAGATGCATATAATGCAAATTGAATACATTAATTTGTAAACCATCATTTTCACATAAAATTAGTGTCGTATCTATGCAATCATTTTAGAAATTAATACATGAAATATAATAAAAAATATTCGTTAGTATCTAGAATTTACAAAGATTCAACAAAGACCCTTTTCATTCCACAATTATGAATGTATCAACAATACAATAAGGAACTCATATATCAAATCTTCTTCATCAAGAAACGAATAGAAAATTTGGGATTAAAGCCAATCTCAAATCTAAACCAGGTTTAGTTCTACACTTGTAAATTTTATCCAAATAAATGAATAGAAAATTTGAAGATCAAAAATCAATTATTGAGAATACATAAAGAAATGTGATCAATTTAAATTCAAGTTAGTTAATATTGAAAGGTGTTATCCAATGACATCAATGAGTCTCATGTTTTTATTATGGAAATAAAATCCCATTCACTTAAATTTGACAACCATTACATGTCAAATGATTAAATAACTATATTTTTCTATAGCCTCTACACAAAAAAGGGAAAGGGTGTTTCATATGTTGGAGTCTTGCACAAAAATACAAAGGAAACATGAATGTTTAATAATTACCTCAAAGAATCCAAATATGCCATAGGAAAGATTGGAACGTATAACTATAAAAAAAGTCATGTTGATTAAGTATGAATATGAGCATAACATTAAGTGATGAAAAATAAAATATAAAGTATTAAATACCAAGAAGTAAATTAAGAAGAGAATCCATGTGTTTAATCCATAGTGACAAAACCATGTGTAGAAGATGATAAGAGACCAAGACTAAAGAAATGAAGAGCTCAAATATTTTGTTTGAATGTTGATGTATAGGAAACCATCAAACCTTGAGTTTTAAAAACTATGTAGTTGTCATTGAACTTCTTCCATTCAATGGCGTGTAGCTATTTTTGGAGGTTTGAAAGGATTTAGAAAAGGAAGCTACCCTAATCCATTGATTTTTCCATCATATAGTTAATATTTAAATTAAGATTCATTGATTCTCCTACTATTGATTATAATTCATAGAATCAACAAAATAGGACCCACACACATGCAATTAAAGTTTTATATTAACTTTTGATTAATATTAAAGGTTAATTATTATATTAAAGAAGTCCATATTAACAATTGAAGTGATTTTTAATAAGTTAAAGGTTGGAATACAATATGATAATAAATGTAGACACCTAAAATTGTCTGAGCACATCACACATTTGTAATTTACTAATTTCTATCATTTTCCTCATTATCTCCTAATTCCTCAATTTTAATTATTTCATTAAATTCATTGTTTTCTTCTATTAATTGAATAATTGATATTATTTGATTAATTCATTAAAATTCATCAAATTTCTCTTTTTTCACATTAATTAAATAATTTTGAATTATTTAATTAAATCCTAATTTCCTCTCACCTCACAATTAAATAATTCCTTAATTATTTAATTACTAATTTTCCTCCAACTTACACATGGAATATTCCACTTTCAAAAAGGGAATATTACTTTTTCAGAATATCTTCCCTCCAAAATATCTCAAACTAATTTCCTTGAAATAATGAGATATTTTAAGTTAAGTAAATCTCTCATCAATTCTCCACCCTTGATCTTCTTGATCTAATCTCCATCATTGATTTAAATTTTTAATCTCCGTCGTTTATCAAAAAATTGGAATTCTATAAAACAAGTCATCCTCTTCATAAAAATCATTCACAATTCTCATAAGGAATTTATGGCATTTTTTAGAACACTTTTGAGAATTTGAGCATCATAATTGTGAGTCAAGATCATCATCAAAACTTTTGCAACATGGGTTATGCATAATATGAGAAATCCATATCCCAAATTGGCATAGTTCCACACAATAGAATATTAGGCTTTTTGATCTTTGATCTAATTGATCTTAATTTGAATTGATTTATTTATTTTAGGGTAATTCATTTATTCAATTACATACTATTTCATTGAGCATAGGTTTAATCTATTTTTATTTTGTGGTTCTTAGATATATTTCTAACCCTAATTGTGTTAATTGGCTTTCTAATCAATTTCCCTTTATTCCCCTATTATATTTTGGCATGCCCAATGTGACCCATATCCCTAATCTGATGTTTCTTGAAGTTTTTCGTCACTTACAGGTTACAATGACATTTTTATAGCAGTTCAACACTTTTCTTATTTATGTAGCAATTCTTTTGTCACACATAGACACTATTGATAAATACAATGATGCTTCTGGCATACATCGACACATTTTTTTTATGATTCTATGTTTTTTTATCATTGTAGGTTTACAATGATACAATTTTGGTTTACAGTGACGCTTCTATTGCGACTCAACACTTCTAGATAGACACAATGATGCATTTGACGTATATCAATGCTTTTGTTTAGTTATAGTGATGTTTTTTTATATTACAATAGCATATTTGATTCTTGAATTTTGTTTCAAACTAAACCTAATGTTTTTTGAAGCTTTCTTGGAACTAATGCATTTGTGTAGCTTGTGGAAAACATTGGGAGAAGGAAAAAAAAAAATTACTAACAAGTCTTCTTTCATGATTTTTAAATAAATTTCACATTTTAATTTGGTTCTTAAAATTGAACAATTCAAATTTCATATTTCAATTTGGGTCTTAAAATTGAACAATATAAATTTCACATTTCGATTTGGGTTTTAAAATTGAACAATACAAGTTTCACATTTTGATTTGGGTTTTAAAATTGAACAATACAAATTTCGCATTTCAATTTGGGTTTTAAAATAGAACAATACAAATTTCGCATTTCAATTTGGGTTTTAAAATAGAACAATACAAATTTCACATTTCAATTTGGGTCTTAAAATTGAACAATATAAATTTCATATTTCAATTTGGGTTTTAAAATTGAACAGTACAAGTTTCACATTTTGATTTGGGTTTTAAAATTGAACAATACAAATTTCACATTTCAATTTAGGTCTTAAAATTAAATGATACAAATTTTACATTTCGATTTGGGTTTTGAAATTGAATAATACAACTTTCATATTTCAATTTGGGTTTTAAAAAGAACTTGTTTGCTATGTTTGATAGACTAGTGGTGTGTATGCTCTCTCCTTGCATTACATGCAATCTTGGAGATCAAAAACACCATTAGTTTACAATTTGTTTGTTTACTTGAGGAATGATTGTCTACTTATGTGTGACCCTACTTGTGCACTCATGTTTTCCTATGTTAGATAACATGTGGGATATATTTGATACATTTTGATACTCACGGTATTTATGATGATGATGATGATGCACTTTTATATTTCATGGGCGAGATTGATGGATTTTTTTGATAAAATAAGTTGCATTTACTAGGTGCAATACCCATTACACAATGAGCCCAAAGGGCCAAAAAGAGACCAAGTTCAATAATACATCATAGAGTCCAAACCAAAAACAATAGAAACCAAAAAGATAATAGACATAACACACAAACAGTAGAGAGCCAACGAAGACACACAGACCAACCCACTAATTGGTAATACCTTCCCATTTCTAAATGAGGAGATTTAAATCATCATCCCAGACCCAATTAGGACCCTCACCTGCAGTCTTCTTGTCCACCTCCTCTTTGATAACCTCAAAGAGAGTGATGGTAGATTTGTGGATGATCTTAATGGTGAAACATGTTAGCCTAGTGAACTTCCATTTGAAATTGTATCAACACACTCCCATAGATTTTTGATGTCCTCCTCCTTGTCACTCTTCCTTTGAGTCGTCTGTTCCTCTATGGCCTTGGAATTTGATGATTGGGTGGAGTCCTCTTTGATCATTTTTTAAAGTTTGAGAAGTGGTTGTGGTGCAGGAGCACCTATTTTCCTTCAAGCCTCCATGAGGCCATATTGTATAAATTTATTAAATTAGGTGTTTTAATCATGTAATAAGGTTGAATGATCCATTTTATATATGTTTTAAGTCATTTGGAGTCATTGATGAAGGTTTGGTGTCATTTGGTTGAAAAAATGAAAACATTGTCAAAAGTTGTCAAATGTTGTCATAACAACTTTTCTTGTTAAATGACAACTTTTTAAAAGTTTGTTAAAAGTTGTTAAATGGTAGTTGTAGGTTGGTTGGAGAATAACTTGAATTTTCAAGTATAAAAATGGTCCTCCAAGTCGAAATGGGTGGTGGAATATAGTTTTGAACAAGAATTTAAAAGGAAGGCATGAAGTTTTCTGCAATTGCCAATGTTCTGCCCTATTATTTTACATGGTACAGCTTTCTATGAAGTTTTACAGACCTGAAATTTATTTTTATTGATATATTAATGAACTAGCTTTCATTTTCAATTTTTTTTGTGTTTTTTCATTGAGTTTGGAGAAAGTTATGATCATTTTACCATTGGCAGTCCTATGGGATTGTTTTCTCTAAAAGTTGCAGGATGTTGCAGAGAATGGTACGTATTATACAGATAAAATGAAGACCTCATAACTATTGGAAATTTTATATATTGGAATCTAGTTTGATTTGTTTCAATTCTCATCAAATTTGATTAAGGTTTGAATAAGTTATGACCATTTTGGTGAGGGCAGGTTTGAGCACTGCCTAGGGTTTGCAGTTTTGGGAAAAATGAAATAACTTTATTTTCCACCATTGGATCTTCATAAAAATTGGAAGGAAGGTCTGTAATTATGTGATTTGAAATCGTACTGAAGGGATTGGATTCATTATTTTTTTTATGGAAGTTATTAATGACTTTTTGTTGCATTGAATTGTGGGTTGTTATGAGAATGATTACAATGTGATCTAGGATGCACTTAATCATTGTTTGAGATGAATAATTTTATGAAAGTTGTGAAGTAAATGGAATGTTGAGTTGTGAATCCTCTTTTCTCTGCATCAGGTTGGTATTTTCCATGAACTCCTCTTCCTCCTCAACAGTGTCCTTACCCTCTTCTATGTCATCAGTCTGCTCTAAGTTGCTAGAAATTTCATCCATCGAATATCTCTTTCTTGTTCTTTTCCAACCTATGAGACCTCTTGAAACTTTTTTTCTCCATCCCCATGTCAATAATAGTAGCCAATAGTGTCACATTTGGAATTATTTTCCACAACACTCTTTCCCTCACTGTCTATGATTGGTAACTCCACCTGGTAGATAGTGTATTTTTTACCCTTCTTCTTTATCATTGGTATGTTTTCCAACTTGGTGGGGGTATTTTTTAGCTCACAAAGTGAAGATGGAGCCCTGGAATGGGCCAAAATAACCCCCCCTTCTTATTTTTTGTTGGGGGTTTTTGATTTAGGCACCTCGTGGGGTTCACTGTCCAACATGGGGTTTTCCTCTTGGGATCAACAAAAGCAGTGGGGAAAAGTTCCTCTGTGGATAGGTCGGATGGATCCAATTCTTCTACACGAACAATAGAGATTGGTTTTGGGGGACATAGGGCCAAATTAAAATGGTAGATCCAAAGAATGAGGCCTTGGTGAAGAGACAGGGGAAACAGTTGGTCAAGGTTTTGAGCAAAAACTTCAAGGGAGTCCTTTATCGAGCTTTCAAGGGAGGTCAATAGAAAAGAGGAAAGCTTAGGAGCATTTTGTGCCTTAGGTGGTTGAGTAATGACTGATGATAAAATTAAAAAACCTTAAATATTCCCTCTAAAGTTACATATTTCATGAGAGCTAAACACACCTTATCCCATGGTTTAGGAAGTTCCTCTCTATCAAAGCTTGATTGCTTCTTGACCAACTTCTCATTGTCCTTGAAGAATATATTAAGGCTCTTAAGGTCTTAAGTTTTGGTGTGCTTCTTGTACTTCTTGTCATTGTAGGAAGGGCCCATCACCTTGGCTATCACCTCCTCATTAACCTCAAACAAAATTCCTCCCATAGTAACTTTCTTTTCCCTCTAGGAGCCAACAAATTGCACCAACATCTTTTCATCATGACCCACCAAACTTTCTAATAGAGGTGTTAACCCCCCTCCATGGATATGTGCCACATAATATGGTCCTTGCAAAATTATTCATAATTTTTGGGCTTGATCCTAACCCTATCACCACCCATCTCAACACACAACTCATAGAAGCTTGACCAGGAAAAAAAATTAACTAAAAATTGAAATAGCCACTTGTAATTTTACCCACCCTTATAACACCATTTCCAAGCCACCAAGGATAATAAAGTGTAATTAATGCTTCCAAAAGTTTACATGAGCCAATGGTCATTCCCAAGGAAATCATCTCTATAGGGCCATAATATTTCCTTAAGTATAGTAAGCTTAGATAAAAATCCATCATGAAATTTATCGGATAATTAATAACCAACATGATAGAAGTGACTTTGAACTTACATATTTTCCTAGATTTTTTAGCCATGGGGCCAAAATTTTGAATTATTTAAGTATATCACATTAAATCTTAGGGTCATCATAAGCTTGACCAGAATATAAATAGCCAACAAGCTAGAGATAAACATCACTAAACACACATTCCTAAAAATGTAATGTGATATGCAATACTTACGACAAGACAACCCATAAAAGCTATGGAGAGCCCAATTATACATAGTCATAATTCCTAAGTACCACTCAACACCCCGCTTTATCCTCACCACATCATCTAATTTAGTCCACACCATCAAAGGCCCTAACATGTAGTACCACTTATACCCACAAAGAACAACATAGTTGGCTATCACTTAAACGGTTATAGTTTTTTTTCATCAAGGATCAATCCTTGTATATCCACCGGTAGATCCCTAAGTCTTCAAAATTTGCATAGACTCCACGATGAACCAAAGTTGGCCAAGGAATCTGCCACTTGATTTCCGTCATGAAAGGTGTGAGTCAAAAACTTCCTTTCCAGTTTTGAAACAAAAAAAATTATGTCTAAAAGGATATCCTTGATGCTCCATCCTTGATAATGACAATGATTAATAGATTCAATCACCATCATAGAGTCACTTTTGTGTGTAGGTTTTTATGCCCAAAGTGATAGCTATCTCAATGCCCTTGAGTAGCGCTCATGCCTCCGCTATCAATAGAAGACTATATGCCAATACCTCCAACAAACCCAACAACAAAGTTGCCCTTGTAGTCCCTGATTATGCCACCAATGCTAGCCATTCCTAGGTTCCGTTTAGCTACTTTGTCAAAATTTAGTTTGAACCAACCAATATCTGGGGGGTTGTAGACCATGTTTCTTCTAGCCAAAGACTTAGAGTTATCAAAGGAGTTGATTTCCAGGTTTTTGTTCCATGATTTTTCCATCTTGATCTCCCATTTAGTAGGGGTTTTATCTGGGGTTTTCCAAGTGTATAGAGAGACTTGCTTAGAAATAAGTCTGAACCCAATGCCAAAAACTTCCTTGGGGATTTTCTCAATATATTTAAAGATCTAACTATTCCTCTCTTTCTATAAGCACCAGCAAATGATGGGGGGTTTGAATCCAAATCTCCAAGGGGAGAGGGTGTTGGAAGGGGCTAGACCATCCTTCAATACAAGATTTTTTAAGTCCCTATTCAGGGTCCAATGAGCCTCCAATTTTCCAAAATCCAAATTCCAAACTTCAATAGCAAATGGACAATGCAGTTTCAAGTGATCAATCGATTCTTCATTACTTTTGCATAACATGCATCTATTCAGGATCTATAATCCCCTTTTCCTTAAATTATCTTGAGTTAGAATTCTATTGTGACATATCATCCACTAGAAGATATTTACTTTTGGTGTCAAGTGTCTATTCCAAACCTTTTTCCATAGTCTTCTTTGAATATCCTTGTCTAAAAGAAAACCATAAGCCGACCTGACAAAAATATTTCCCTTGTGCTCCTTAGTCGAAAACAACTCATCCTCATTATTCAATATGGGAATTTTGGTTAAGGAGAGGATGTCTTGTAATGATTTAGCCAACAATTTCAACTCCATGGAAAGGAAACAACATAAATCTAAATCTTTCCATTTCTTGAATCCCTACAAACCATGAAGGTGTTAGAACATAGCAATCTACTGAGAGGGGGGTGTATCATTAGATACTTAAATTTTAGACTTCTAGTTCAAGGTTCAAACACAACTTTTAAATCAAGATGTGTAAATTGAAAACAAAATAGATACGACAAAACACATGCATATGAAAGATCAACACATAACAATATATATATGTGGAAAACCCAAGATGGGGAAAACCATAGTGAGCAAATGTTGCTAGGAGCTACTATCCTAATCTAGCCTCAAAATGAAATCCTCAATTATAAATTTTAAGGGAACCAACCCTAAGGAAACACCTATCTCCTAATTGAGCACCAACTCAGTTATCTGATGGCACCAACCTATCAGATTTACAACATGTAAGATGATTACAATTTGTTAGTAAGGAATTCTAATTAATTTTACAACTTTCTCTGTAACTGCTCAACTATTTGTTGTTGCCACAACAAATTTGTTCACTACTCTACACCCCACTACTTCATCACTACTCATCTCTTTCTTCTTTAGTGCATTTTGTGTTTGCTTCAATGCACCACTCTACCCTTCTACAACTCTTATTTTCTAATTCTGTGTATACTCTGGTTGTCTCAGGAGCTCAACATCACCCTTTCACACCACTTCATAAACTTACTTAGGCCAGCTTATCATGTGTTTTGAGTAGTGCTAATCAATGAAAGCCACCTCGATATCTTCCCCCAAATATGATCCTCTATTAGGGTAAATATATTCTTTATTGTCCTCCAATTGTAGTAAGTTGCACAACATTAATTCCTAGTGCAGAGAATTTCTCTTCCTTTCCATCCTGCCAAACCCTAAGATTAGATATGTAGTTAATTATTTCTTGTGAACGCTCAATCTGATCTTGGTCCATGTCTCTATGGCCACCTGTACCATCACTCTATTCATCCAATCACATTACATATGTCATTAAAGTAGGTAGACCAATAAACTTTCATCTCCATGTTGGTTTGCAAGCGAAACTCAATTTACTCGTAGTTATCCATTCATGATCACCTTGTTCAAATTTGGGCCATTAATTTCTCACCTTCACACCATGATCCTATGTTCTTCATTCATTGTCACAAATTTAAATCATGACCGTCTGATAAGAGGTCATTTAAGTCTCCTCCATTGATAATATTCTTCATAACCATCACATGTTTCCAAAACACAGAATAATTGCATCCATTTCCATGATGTAGCGATCTTTGTCAAGTCACTCTCCTTTAATCTTTTTCATCCATCATATATCATTGATATGCTATAACCATTTCAAATCTTATCTGTAATGCACCAAAATGCAATGATCTCTATTGGATTAGCTATCAATCAATTTGCATCATCCATTTCAATCTCATTGGAACTAATATCAAGCCCACTAAATCTCCATGAGCTGATGGGATAATGCCATGTGTCCTTTACCGATTTCATACTCCACTAAATTTACATACCTATTGCTTATCGCTAAAATTCTTCAGCTGTTTTGCTTCACAATAGCAATGTGAAGTGATCAAGCGATATGATGCCATGTGTTGCTAGGCCATGTTCTTCTTTATTGTGCATCATCCAATAATCATGATCACGATTGTTGAATGTCTTCATCACATGTCACTAATCTACAAACCAGTTTCAACTTTATTTCCATGATGAGCGATATCCATTCATTGTGTATCACTAACTTACAAACCACTTTTCAAAGGCTATCTGTGATGCATGATATCCAATAATAGCCATCAAATCTTCAACAATGAATTCACACTATTCGATCTTCAAAGGAACCCATTGACAACAACTGGGTGATAAGGTGAAGGGGCCAGTCACTAAATAAACTTAAAGGCCATAAGTTATAACTTAACTAACTTACAACCTTCAACAAACAGTCATCGATAAAATAAATTACTGTTAAGGTGCCATGACTTCCAACACTAGGGTTCAATTGCAAAACCCTAATTCAGGTTGAGAGCACAAGTATAAAAATTCTAAGCATATATTTCAACCTCTCGGGCCTAAAAAACAAATTTATGATCTTCTCTTAGAAAACCCATGATCAATTTAAAATCAGATATTACTTTTGAGTGCAAAGAGAATTTATTACAATGGCATAAAAAAATTGCTTGACAACAATGCAATATTTTGATCAACATTTTTAGCCTTCACTCCATCATCTAGATCGTCAAAACAATATCTTCCTCTAACATCAATGACAACATTATGACATCAAATTTGGCTCTCCTTCATGCAAGATCAGTTCCATCTCACACTTGATCCCCTTCTGACATCAATGAAAACAATGTGCTAACGATCTCCCCCTTTGTCAATGATGGAAAAACTAAATTCTCATACCAATTGGATGCTCTAAGCAATGCTCCCTTTTGAGTGGTTGTACATATTGCTTCCCCTTTTATATGCATCTATACCATGCTCAACCTGCTCAATTGAGCATTTTTTCATGATTTTCTATCCCTTTGACATCAATGGAAAAGGGTAGACTCTCCCTAACACATTACTCACCCTTTGACAATAAATTCAAGGAGAAAATGAGAATCTTAGATAACACAATCATCAAGTTGTTATAAATTTGTAAAAAAATTGGTACCTAACTTGATCTATCCTTCCTGTTTCTAGGGATGAATGAAATATAGATAAAACTCCCCCTGGACTCATGCCCTATCACTAGTGATTAGTGATATGATGTGGGAGAAATGAACCCCAATTTTTGCCTCAAATTTTCAAATTGTTCCTTGGGAAGAGGCTTGGTGAAAATGTCAGCTACCTATTCTTTAGTGGGAACATGCTCCATGTTTATAGCACTTGAATTGTCACAAAGAATTGAGATGGGTTCTTTGTACTCCATCTTGATGTCCTTAAGTTTTTGCTTCATCCATAGGACCTGAGTACAACATGTTGCTGCCACATACTTTTCTTCAACAATGGATAGGGTAACTAATTCTTGCTTCTTTCTCATCCGAGAAACTAGCTTGTCTCCCAAGAAGAATGCTCCACCACTGGTGCTTTTCCTATCATCCACACTTCCTACCCAATCAACATCTGTATATGTAGCTAAAATGAAATCCTTGCTCTTGGGGTACCATAGCCCATAGTCAATATTACTCTTGATGTATCCGAAATTATTTTCACTGCATTGGCATGTGACTCTCTAGGTGTAGCCTGAAATATAGCCACTAAATATACTACCTACATAATATCTAGTCTTTATGTAGTTAAATACAACAAACTTCCAATAATTGACCTATACACTGTCTAATTTGCCTCAAGTGATTCATCTGATTTACTCAACTTGCAGCCAGTTATCATGGGGGTACTGATTGGTCTACTATCTTCCATTCTAAATTTCTTGAGAATCTTATTAGAATACTTAGTTTGAGCTATGAATATCCCATTATCAGTTTGTACAATTTACAAGCCAAGGAAAAATAACAACTCTCCTAACATCGACATCTGAAATTCATCTTGCATGTGCATAGAAAACAATTTACACATTTTATCATCACTACCACCAAAAATGATGTCATCCACATAAACAACAACTATAATTAGGTGTTCACCTTTAGATTTTAAATATGAGTTATTGTTTGCACATCCCTTTTTGAATCCTTGTTGTTGCAAGTACTGGTCTAATCTTGAATACCATGCTCTAGGTGCTTGTTTTAGACCATATAAGGCCTTTCTCAATCTGCAAACATAATCATCATCCTCAAACAACTGAAAACCTTCTGATTGTTCTATGGAAACTTTTCATTATAAGTTTCCATTCAAGAATGCATATTTAATATCCATCTAATATACTTTGAATCCTTTGTAGGCTGAAAAGGCAAGAAAATTTTTGATTGCTTCCAGTCTTGTCATAGGTGCAAATGTCTCTTTAAAATCAATGCCTTCAACTTGTGCATACCCATTGCACACTAATCTTTCCTTGTTTCTTATTACAGCTCCATCTTCATTCAACTTGTTTCTAAACACCCACTTGGTGCCAATCACATTTTTTCTTGGGGGCCTAGGGAACCAATTCCCATTTTCTATTCTTTTTAATCCGATTTAACTCCTCTTCCATGTCTTCTATCCAGCTCTCATCCTTGCTAGCTTTAGAGAAACTTTTTGGTTCAATTTGAGATGAGAGAGAAAATTTTGCTTGCTATTTATTTTTTGCAAATCTTCTCCTAGTCTGAACTCCTTCATTTTTATCCCCAATTATCTGGTCTTTTGGATGAGCATTTTGAACATATTTTGTAGGGGCCTTCTCAACTTCTACTTCCTCAAATTCCTCTTCATCATTTACCACATTTTCTTCATAATCTAAATCATCTTCCAAATCATTCTGCTATGATCAATCATGTTTTATACTTTTATCAAACTTATCATTGATGCTTTCCACAATTTTGTCCAATATTTTTTTAAAGCATTTATATGATTTACTTTGAGTGGAATATCCTAAAAAATTCCATCACTTCTTGATTCAAAATTTCCTAAGTTTTCATCTCTCTTTTGACGTAGCATTTATTGCCAAACACTTTGAAATAATTTACTGATGTAGATCTACCATATCACAACTCATAGGGGGTATTGTCACTATGTACTCTGATTTGGACTCTATTAAGAATGTATATTGCAGTATGTATTGCTTCTCTTCAAAAAATATCAGTTAATCTAGCCTCTTTTAGCATTGTTCTAGCCATATCTTGCACAACTCTCTTCTTCCTTTCTACCACTCCATTTTTTTGTGGAGTTCTTGGCATTGAGTATTGTCTCTTGATTCCATGTGCCTCACATTATTCAAAAAATTCAATTGATGTGAATTATCCTCCTCTATCTAACCTTAAGCATTTAATCCTTCTACCTATCTCCTTCTCAACCATCTTTATGAATATCTTAAATCTCTCAAATGCTTGTGATTTGTCCCTCAAGAATGTCACCCATTCTATTTTCGTGAAGTCATCAACTAGCAGCATAAATTACCTTTCTCCTTTCAATCCCCTAGTTCTTGTAGGTCCACATAGATATATATGAACTAGCTGTAAAGGCTTGGTGGTTGAGTACTCTTTAGTTGAGAAGCTAGCCTTTGTTTGCTTTCCCTGCTAGCACTCTTTTCATATTTTTTTTTAGGCTTAGAGATACCTTAGGAATGTGTCTAACTAGACCTCTTGAACTCACTTTCACTAAATTATCAAATTTTATATGGCCTAATTTTCTATGCCATAACCAAATTTCATCAACCTGTCCAATCAGATAGCTTTGACCTTTTACTTCAGCAAGGTTGTAGAGATTGCATTTAGTTCTTAATCCTTGTGCAAATATCTTTCCATTATTTCTAATTTTTCAACCGTCTAAAACAAATGTGACTTTATAACCATTATCACACATTTTTCTCACACTTAACAAATTGTGCTTTAATCCCTCAATATACAAGACATCTTTTGTGGGATTTTACCACATAGTTTGACTGTAGTGTTATCACCCAAACTCACAGATCCTCCATTAAATTTCTTGAATTTGATGAACTTACTCTTATCTCCAATCATGTGTTTGGAGCAACCACTATCTATCACCCATAGATTTTGCTTGTTGGAATGCAAAGTTGTTTGTGCAATCATCAATTATGTGGAGCTTTCTCCCTTTTCTTTCCATACTTTCTTATTTTTCTTATCTATCTTCTCTACCATCTCCTCCTTATTTTTAGATTCTTTGTTTGACTTAGGAGGTGAAACTTTCTTTTTATTATTCTTAACTTTTGGTCTTTTAAACTTTGTTCTACAATTCTTAGCTATATGAGCAAAGTTATTACAGTTATAACTATTGGAAACACAAGGGAAAATAACTAAGAGGGGGTGTGAATCAGTTGTCACAAAATTTCAAACTTATTAAACTTATTAACCCCTATTCTCAGATCTGATTAACAACCATGACCGCATAAATCAACAACACATCAAAAAAACACATAACACCAAGATTTTTACATAGAAACCTTGTTAGGGGAAAAACCACAATGGAGGTCAGTCCACAATTTTATACCCTATTAAAAGTATAAGAAGAATAAATGGGGAATGTACATTCATTCAGGAACATTTCCTAGAGCTCATTGCTCAAATACAAAGGAAGAATCATTTTCTTACAAAAAAAATCGGATTACAACCATCCATACTTTTGAACTGAGAAAGTAGCATCTGCTAATTCCTGATTATAGTTCTGGTTAAGCACATGAACACTTCTTCACTCTTCTTTACTCTTCTTCACTCTTCTTCACAATTTTCTCTTCCTTCAAAATATTTAGAGAATTATTCACACCTTGCTTGCATTCAAATGGAATAATCAATCACATATATATATCCGCAACAAGGAATTACATCGCTACATGTTGACTTCAACAAAATAATAAAATGAATACAAATTGTCGGCCCAAAACAATAAAGATTATTAATGTGAATCCACCAAGGTTGGCCATAACATAGTGAAGACCCAAAATGAAATGCTCAAACTCGAAAACACTTCAAACAATTATTCCTCGAAGATCCACAACAATCTTCAATCACCTTGTCGGCCATGAACATGAAAAACATGAACACACAAGAGAAAATCACCGATTGCGAGCACAATGATCAATATGGGCATGCAACATAGATAGAGCACGATCTAGAAACATCTACGTACATCATGAATCACCAGAGAGGCATCTACAACAACTGAAATTACTGGAATCACATCATTTTCATTTAGAAACGCAAATTGAAGCAACATAAAAACTATCAAAATACAAATCTTCACAACTCGATCAAATCTTCACATGGATCTCTGAAACTCAACATGGATAAACTAGACATACTAAAAAAAAAATCCTTTAATCTACATCCTCTGATCATCAATTTAATGAACTCATTGACAAATTGAACTTGACTTCACCACTGACAACCTACAACTTATTTCATTACAATTTTCTCAATATGCTCGACATATACAACTTCTACTACATTAATGATAATAGTGTTGACATCAATGACAACCACATATCAGAAAAACAAACACATCATCCAAAACTCTCACCCTTTGGAATTGATGGCAACACATGATGTGAAAAAACACCATCAACGCAACTAACTTCAACACTTACTCCCCCTTAGGTTCTGACTCTTTTCTCATGAATTCTTCTCCTCAGATAATTCCTAGTTTTTCACATTTCTCTTCTCCCCCTTTGACATCAATGAAAAGGTATACACAATCTTTGAACCATATATCTAAATCATCTGACTACTCCCCCTAAGTAGTAGCCACCACAACATCAATTCAAATCAAGATATGACTGTGAAATGCACGGATTAATGCAAGACAATGCATATTAGTTCTGATTTGGAGGGGTAATCACCCCTAAATTACCTCTGAGATACTCAAAAGTATCCTTAGGAAATGACTTGGTAAATATGTCTATAATTTGTTCCTTAGTAGCCACATACTCCAATCTAACTTCCTTTTCACTCACCTTCTCTCTCAAAAATTGAAACTTGATAGATATATGCTTGGTCTTTGAATGCAACACCAGATTCTTAGAAATGTTAATTGCACTTGAATTATCATAGAATATAGTAATAGGCTCATCATACATATCTTTGATATATTTCAACATTTGCTTCATCCACAATACTTGAGTACAATTGTTAGCAACAACAATGTATTTTGCGTCTGCAGTAGACAAAGAAATGACATTTTTCTTTTTACTTAACCATGAAATCAACTTCTTTCCCAAGAAAAATGTGCCACCACTAGTACGTTTCCTATCATTCACATCTCTTGCCCATTCAACATCAGTAAAGGCACTCAAAGTAAGATCATCATCTTTAGGATACCACAAGCCAAAGTCAATTGTTCCCTTCAAGTATCTAAAAATTCTCTTCACAACAGTCACATGAGATTCCTTAGGATCGGCTTGAAATATTACAACAATGCATACAAAATCCATGATATTAGGTATAGTTTGAGTCAAATAAAGAAATGGACACCAATCATTGATCTGTATCTAGTCTGATTTGTCTTTGGAGAATCATCATCTGTTGTCAACTTACATCCGGTCACCATGGGTGTACCGACAGGATTTGAATCTTCCATACCAAACTTCTTTAGCAATTCTTTCACATACTTGGACATAGATATAAATATCCCTTTATCTAATTGATTAATTTGTAATCCCAAAAAGAATTTCATCTCTCGAATCATTGACATCTCAAACTCATTATGCATCTCATCAAAAAAATTCATGCACAAACCATCATCTGCTCCAAAAATGATATCATCAACAAATACTTCCACAATCAAATCTTTATCATCATCAATCTTGAAATATAGATTACTATCAACAATACCTTTGTTAAATCCAAGCTTCAACAAATACTTGTCCAATCTGGCATACCATGCTCTAGGGGCTTGCTTGAGTCCATACAATTCTTTCTTCAACCGACAAACCATATCTCCCTAATCATTCAATTGAAATCCATCAAGTTGCTCAGCATACACCTCTTCTTCCAATTATCCATTTAGAAATGTTGACTTGACATCCATCTGATGAACCTTGTAGTTTTTGTAAGCAGAATAAGCAAGAAACATTCTCACAAGTTCAATTCTAGAAACATGACCAAAAGTTTCTTCAAATTCAATTCCTTCCATCTGAGAGTATCCTTTACACACCAGCCTTGCTTTGTTTTTGATAACTTCACCTTGCTCATTCAGCTTGTTTCTAAAGACCCATTTAGTTCCAATTACATTTTTGTCCTTAGTTCTAGGGACAAGAACCCATGTATTATTCTTCTCAATTTGCTACATAGTTCTTCTTTCATTGCTTCAATCCAATGTTCATCTTTGCATGCTTTATTGACACTGTTAGGCTCAGTGTTTGAAATCAAACAGTATTCTTCTACAATTCTTCTCCTAGTTTGGACACCTTTGTTATTATCACCTATAATATGATCTTATGAATGATTTAATCTCACATACCTTGGAGTCTTAGGATTTTCTTGAGCTTCTGGCTCTTGTGATTTCTCTTCTGCACTTTCACTAGTTTCTCCTTCCTCTTGTTCTTCTTGATTCACCAGAATGATTTGAACTTGATTTGAAGTCTGACCTTTTTTTGCACTATCATTATGATCATCAAAATCATATCCACAAGTTCTGGATGGTCTAGCAATGTCTTCATCAACCTTAACATTTTTACTTTCAATCATTTTCCTCAATCTCTTGTTGTAGCACCGATAGGCCTTACTCTTAGTAGAATAACCAAGAAATATTCCTTCATCACTCCTAGCATCAAACTTTCCTATATCTTCATCTCTTCTGATATAGCATTTACTCCCAAATATTTTGAAATATCTAATAGTAGGCTTATGACGAGACCATAGCTCAAAAGGGGTCTTACCAGTATCACCTTTGATTTGCACCCGGTTGAGGATATAAAAAACAGTACTCACAGATTATATCCAATAGATATGAGGAACATTTCCTTCCATCATCATAGTTCTAGCAACATATTGAGTTGTCATGTTCTTCCTTTCCACAACTCCATTTTTCTGAGGGCTCTGTGGTGCAAATAATTTTCTCTTTATCCCATGCACTTCACAAAAAGAATTAAACTCATGGGAAGTGAATTCACCACCTCTATCTAATCTCAGACACTTAATCTCCAGACCTATCTTTGTCTCAACCATAGCCTTAAAGATCTTGAACTTCTCTAGAGCTTCAAATTTCTCCCTTAAGAAAGTAACCCACATCATCCTAGAATAATCATCAATAAGCAACATGAAATACTTGTAACCTTGTAAGCTTCTGACTCTAGAAGGACCACACAAGTCAGTATGCACAAGCTCCAACAATTCATTTGAACAATGTTGTTTTCTTCGAAATGAAATTATAGTTTTCTTTCCTAACTGACATTCCTTGCATATGGCATTAGTAGGCTTTACCAACTTAGGAAGATATCTCACTGCCTAAGTAGAACTTATCTTGATAATATTGTAAAAGTTTACATGACACATTCTCCTATGCCACAACCAACTTTCATCAACTTGAGCAATCAGGAAAAATTTTCTAGCAACATTCAGGTGAAAGATGTTACCTTTTGTTTTTGTACCTGAAGTAGTTGATGAGGGAAAAATGTGTCATCCTTTTACCTCTTATTGGTGTCAAACCTTTTCATATTTCCTAGTGTCTCTAGTCGTTCCTATCACTTTTTGTTAATGAACAGATGGTATTTTATGAAATAGAAGAAAAGGTTAAAACTAGTGAAAATACTGATTTTGCTGACTGTTGTTAACTGTCTTTTTTATTCTAGTGACAAGAAGTGTTTAATGGTCAGCAGCGCACATGAAGGATAACAGTGGAAGGATAACTGAATTTCTGAAGTTATATTGTCATTTTGGTTTTACTCGTCAAAGATTAGTCATCCTGTTTTAGGTTGTTACGCTGTTCTTGGAAAACTTTCAAAAGACTTTAAAACTATTTTGATTATCTTCTAGAGGTTGTTGGTTGAAAGCCACTAACAACCAACACATTTTATCGATTACATATGAATGACTGTTAGACATATAGGTAGCTTCAGTATGTATATATATGCATGTATGGTGAAACTAGATATCAATATACATAATTAAAAACAGAACCGTGGTGATTTTCTATATACTCTGTCTATGTTGTTTGGATGAATGGAAGCTATAGTAGAATAATTCTGTGAATGTGAGTTTTATCATCCAACGATCGGCAAAGGCAAGGCCCACTTCCTCAGTTGATTGGTGATTATTGCATTAGATTGTGTGTGTGGTAATGTATGCTTTGAATTTATAAGTTGTTTAATTATTTCATTATTGTATTGTTGTCTAAATCTTCTGTTGTGTGATTCATTTCCACGAAGGTATTAATCGGTATTGAGTTGTAAAATTCTTACCAATACAATCTATATTCATTCAATAGTTATTTGATGGTATATGCAGATCATTAAACATAAGAGCAGTTTGAATAAGTTAATGGGATTGTTCTGAATTTTCATTAAGTAGTATTGGAGGTTTGTTTTTAGTAGTCCAACTTTAACTTTGTGAAACATTATTTTCAGATAGATTTCGATTTTGTTACTTTACTACTCTTCTGTTAAGTACCAGTAATATGTTTATGTGCAAAACTATTTCTTCACAGGTTCCTGTCACACTTGTGATGGGAAGTCTGCTAATCTGAATTCTGCCCATAAGTAAATTATATTAGGCTGCATCCATCAGCCCTTGGTTTGTTAATTGCAGCTCTTCGACATATTTCCACAACACAGTTCAGAAGCCTACGTTCTCGGATTGACACTTTAGGATGAATTGAGGAAGCCATTTCCAAAAAGTAGATCAAACCCAATTTAAAGAGTAATTCAAAAACCACAGTTTTATCCAATCAGCAATCACATTTCTGGAACTTCCCAAAATTTTACTTTCCATCCTTGAATTGAAGATTGCATCCCTTATCAACCATTTGTTTGAATCTTAATAGATTATGCTTCAAACCTTCTACATAAAGAACATCATCAGTATTATGCTTACCATCAAGATAAATACATCCTCTGCCATGGATTATACCACCATTGTTATCACAAAACCTTACAACACCAGCATCATAATTTTCTAGGCTTAATATTTTTGTTTTATCACCCATCATGTGATGAGAGCATCCACTGTCAATTACCCATTCATCCTTCTCTTCAACTCGAGTAGCTAGGGCTTTCTCCACGTTTATACAACCAGTAGATTAAGTAGACACAAGATTGTTTTCCTTGATAGAAATAAATACCCATTCATCCTCACTTGAATTCCCTTTATCAGATTCATCATTTTCCGCACCTTCATCAGCAACATAATAACACTTCCTTTGAAATTTAGGCTTTTTAGGTCTTGACTTAGAAACTCTTTCCAGACACCTTGATGCAAAATGATCGATCTTATTGCAAGAAAAACATTTAATAGACAACTTTCCTTTATACTTACCTTGTCCTTTGGATTCTCTTTTGACAATAAGTGCTTCAAGCTCATCTAGTTCTCTCTCTTCTTCTTCAATCTGTCTCATTTCTTCCTCATACTTGAATACCTTTCTAGAATAAATTTCACCTAGATCATATCTCTACTTATATCTTTCGGAAGTCATGGCCTTAAATGTAGATTCTATCTTAGAAAGGGAATCACTGAATTCACTCAACTCAAAAGCAGTAAGTTTACCAATCAACATATCTCTGGTTACATTTGTCACAGTCTGGAGCTCTTCAATAGTTGTAGCTTTGAATTTGTATGTAGTAGGAAAGGATATAATCACTTTAACAACAATCTCTGATTCTTCCAACTATCCACCAGCACATCTGATACCACACACAAGTTCATTCACTCTTTGCATGAAAGTAGTAATATTTTCATCATCACCCATTCTCAATATTTCATATTTCCCTTCCATACTTTGTAGCTTAGCAATCTTCACATTAGCATCACCTTCATACAAATTTTCCAACTTTTTCCAGATCTCATAAGCAGTCTTCAGATCTATAACATTCATCATCTCAAAATCAGTCAAAGCACTCAACAATGCTTCCTTAGCCTTGATATTGTATTCAACATCCCTAATCTCAACAGTAGTAGTAGGACCATTTTGAGGAATAGCATACCTATTAATTGTAATGATCTAGTAGGATTCACCAATGCATCTCAGATGACACTCCATTCGATTCTTCCACAGAGAATAGTTTGTTCCATCAAATCTCAGACTATCCTTCTTATATGTCGCCATCCCAGATCACTATAATCTGTTAAAATACTTCCAAGGAACTTGCTTTGATACCAATTGTTGGCAACACAAGGGCATACAATTGAGAGGGGGGGTGAATCAGTTGTCACAAAATTTAAAACTTATTAAACTTATTAACCCCTATTCTTAGATCTGATTAACAACCATGAAAGCATAAATAAACAACACATCAGAAATACACATAACACCAAGATTTTTACGCGGAAACCTTGTTAGGGGAAAACCACGGCGAAGGTCAATCCACAAGTTTATACCCTATTAAAAGTATAAGAAGAATAAATGGGGAATGCACATGCATTCAGGCACACTGCCTAAAGCTCACCACTCAAATACAAAGTAAGACTCACTATCTTATAGAAACATTCGGATTACAACCATCCAAAATTTTGAACTAAGAAAGTAGCATCTGCTAATGCCTGATTATAGTTTCAGTTAATCACATGAACAATTCTTCACTCTTCTTCACTCTTCTTCACACTCTTCTCTTCCTTTGAAATATTTAGAGCATTATTCACACCTTCCTTTCTTTCAAATGGAATAATCAATCGCATATATATATCTGCAACAAGGAATTACATCGCTACATGTCAGCTTCAACAAAATAATAAAATGAATACAAACTGTCAGCCCAAAATAATAAAGATTATTAATGTGAATCCACCAAGGTTGGCCATAACATAGTGAAGACCCAAAATGAAATACTCAAACATGAAAAAACTTCAAACAATTATTCCTCGAAGATCCACAACATGCTTCAATCACCTTGTCGGCCATGAACATGAAAAACATGAACACGCAAGAGAAAATCACCGATCGCGAGCACAATGATCAATACAAACGTACAAAATGGATAGAGCACGATCTAGAAACATCTATGAACATCATGAATCACAAGAGAGGCATCCACAACAACTGAACTTACTAGAATTAAATCATCTTCATTCAAAAACACAAATTGAAGCAATAGAAAAACTGTCAGAATATAAATCTTCACAACTCGATCAAATATTCATGCGGATCTTTGAAGGTCAATGTGGATAAACTAGATATACTCGACAAAAAACCCTTTAATCCACAACCTCTAATCATCAACGTAATGAACTAATCGACAGACTGAACTTGACTTCACCACTAAAAACCTGCAAATTATTTCATTACAATTTTCTCAATATCCTTGACATATACTGTAACTTCTACTACATTAATGCTAATAGTTTTGACATCAATGACAACCACATATCAGCAACACAACCACAACATCCAACAGTAAAAAACTACATTCATATCAAGTAAAGGAGCAAACAAGTTTCTACTTTCAAATTTTGCACTCCTTTTAGGAATGATTCTACATTCTCTATCCCTATGACCTAACTGATTACATGAATAACAATATGCATAGAAATATGAGGAATACCTAGTCATAGAATTTTATGTTGGATGAGGAGGTATTTTTGGCATCTTCCTTCTTGTGTCTCTCACCCTAGTGAACCCATCAACATCAATCCTTTTGAAACTTTGCTTGTTCTTCTGGTGATCAAGATCTAATTGGTTATCCTTCTTGTTTCCAACATGCTTCCTTTCTTCTTTGGTTTTCTCTACCTCTATAGATTTCTTATTGTAGTCTCTTCCTTTTTACTTACTCTCCTTGAAAGGTTTAAATGTTTCTTCTGCTCTAAATATTTCATATGATTTTGAAAATTATAAACAAAATAGCTTTTCCCTTTCTCAAAACCTAGGCCTAATTTTTCTTTGTTTGTAAGCTTCTAGGTGCTTAGTAACTCATCTAGAATGTTTGAGCCACTTTTCAGCTTGAGTCCTTTCTCTATTTGTTCTTTGGCATTTTCCAAATCTCTTCTTAGAGAAACATTCTCTTCCTCAAGCTTCATGCATCTGTCAGCTTCAGCTTGGAGCTTGGATTGAATCGCATCTTCTACTCTCTTGGCTTATTCTAGCTCCAATTTCAAATCTACCACATTTTGGGTAGATTCTTCTAGTTCCTTGCTTAGTTTATCTAATTATTTTTGTGAAATTTTCTTTTGCTGCTTGTTCTCCCTTTTTAACTTCTCAATCTCATCTTTGAGATCATCGATCTCATCTAGGCCAGAGATGATTTCTCCCTCTAGGTCAACCACTCCTTTTTCACCCTCTTCAAGAAGATATTCAACCTTTTTCATTATTCTGCTCCTTAGAATCTTTTTCCATAAAGAGAAACTCATTGTCTCTTACAAAAAAAGCACAATTTTGTTCATCATCTGAGTTATTGTAGTCTTCTGATACATCATTATCTTCTTGGATGTATAGGCTTTTCTTTTTATTCTTAAAATTTCTTCTCTTAAGGTAGTAGGGTTTCTTCATTTTGTCATCTACCTCTTGTTTATATTTTCTTTTCTTATTGTAGGGACATTTAGCAATGAAATGAACTACTTTACCACATTCAAATCATTTAAAGGGAAACTTACCTTTGTATTTTTTGGATCCTCTTCTTAGTCTCCTGATGAATTTTTCCTCCTCTTCATTAGTCTCATCATCCTCGGATGGAATCAGTTCTACCTTATATTTCTTGGGAGGTATATCCTTCTCTTTATTAACAATATTGAAAGAAACTTCTTTCCTAAAAGGTTCTTTATCTCTCATCCTCATCCCATATGCCATGAATATACTGTGTAGATCACTCAGAGTTAGTTTTTCTATTTTTGTCCCGTCTTCTATAGCTAAGATCTTAGAGTCATATTTGTATTTCATTGATCTTATAAATTTCAATACAATTACATCCTCTTCCAACTCTTCTCCATATCTTTTGATAGAATTCACAATATTATTAACTCTCAAAAGATATTATGCAATATTTTCTTCCTTTGACATTCTTAGGCCTTCATATCTAGCTTTCAATATTTGTATCTTTTCCAATTTTACCTTGTCATCTCCTTCATTAATTTTCTTTAATTTATCCCAAAAATCTTGTGCATTCTTACAATACATAATTTTTTTATGCACAGACCTAGATAGACTATTCATGATAGCGAACCATGCCTTTTCATTTTTCTCAAAGACATTTTTAGTTGTACCATTAGTAGGAGGTGTGGTAGGTGGTGTGTATCCAGTTACTACTGACATCCATATGTCAGAACCTAAAGATCCTAAATATCCTTTCATTAATTAGCTCCAATAGTCATAGTCATTCCCATCAAACTTAGGTGGCTTGGTTGAGTAAGAGCTTTCTTGATTGGCCATGCATGTTCACAAAATCAAGTATCTACCTAAACCGATTAAGCTACTCCAAGGGAACCCAAGGCTATAATACCAATTGTTGGAATACAACAATCTATTAAGAGGGGGGGGGGGATGGGGGTGTTGAATCAGTAGATACTTAAATTTTAGAATTCTAGTTCAAGGTGCAAATACAACTCTTAAATCTAGATGTGTAGATTGAAAACAAAATAGATATGACAAAATACATGCACATGAAAGTTCAACACATAACAACATATATACATGGAAAACCCAAGATGGGAAAAATCACAATGAGCAAATGTTGCTAGGAGCTACTGTCCTAATCCAACCTCACAATGAAATCCTCAATTAAAATTTTTAAGGGCACCAACCCTAAGGAGAAACTTATGTCCTGAACTGAGTACCAACTCAATTATTTGGTGGCACCAACCTATTAGATTTACAACATGTAATTTGATTACAATTTAATCGCAAGGAACTCTAATCAATGTTATAGCTTGCTCTGTAATTGCTCAACTATTTGTTTTTGCCATAGCAACTCTATTCATTGCTCTGCACACCACTAATTCAACCATATTCCTCTCTTTCTTCTTTAATGCATTCTTTGTCCACTTCAATGCACCACTGTACCCTTCTACAACTCTTATTTTCTTATTTTGTGTATACTTTGGTTATCTCAGGAGCTCAACACCAAACTTTCACACTACTTCATCAACTTACTTAGGCCAACTTCTCATGTGTTTTGAGTAGTGCTAATCAATGATAGTTGCCTCAAGATCTTCCCCCAAATCTGATCCTCTGTTATGGTAAATATCTTCTTCACTATCCTCTAGTTGGACTAAGCTATATAGCATTAATTCCTAGTGCAAATAATTTTTCTTCCTTTCCATCTTGTCAAACCCTAAGATCATAATATAGTTAGTGCTTTCTTTTGAACCTTTGATCTAATCTTGATCCTTGTCCTTGTGACCATATATACCATTTCTCTATGCATCCAATCACATTACATCTATCGTTGAAGTAGGTAGACCAATAAATTTTCATCTCCATGACGGTTTGCAAGCGAAACCTTGTTTACACATAGTCAGTTGTTCGTGATCACCTCATTCAAATTTGGGCCATCGAAATCTCACCTTCGTGCCATGATCTTGCGTTCTTCATTCATCATCACAACTTTAAATCATGGTCGTTTGATAAGATTTCATTTAAGTCTCCTCCATTGATCATATTCTTCACAACCATCGCATGTTGCCAAAACTTAGAATAATTGCATCCATTTTTGTGATGTAGCAATCTTCATCTGATTGCTCTCCTTTAATCTCTATTGTCCATCGCATATCATTGATATACTACAACCATTTCCAATCTTATCTGTGATGCACCAAAATGCAACGATCTCTGTTGGATTAGCTATCAATCAATTTGCATCATCCATTTCAATCTCGTTGGTACTGATAATAGTCCCACTGAATCTCCATGAGCTTATGGGCTAATGACATGTTTCTTTACTGATATCATACTCCAATACCTTTACATACCCATCGCTTATCAGTAAAATTCTTCAATCACTTTTCTTCACAATAGCGATGTGAAGTGACTGGGTGATATGAGGCCACGTGTCGTTAGGCCCTATTCTTCTTTATCATGCATCATCTGATCATCATGATCATGACTGTTGAATTTATTCATCACGTTTCATTGATCTACAAACCAATTTCAACTTTATTTCCTTGATGGGCGATAGCCATTCATCGCGTATCACTGAATTACAAGCCACTTTTTAAAGGCTATTTGTGATGCGCAATATCCAGCGATAGTCGTTAGATCTTGAACAATGAATGCATAATTTTTGATCTTCAAAGGAACCCATTGACAACAATTGGGTGACAAGGTGAAGGGTTGGGTCATTGAACAAACTTAAAGGCCATAAGTTATAACTTAACTGACCTGCAACCTTCAACCAACAATGATCGATAAAATAGAAGACTATTAAGGCGCCATGACTACCAACAGTAGGGTTTAATTGTGAAACCCTAATTTAGGCCGAGAGCACAAGTATAACAATTCTAAGCATAGATTTCAACCTCTTGGACCTATAGAACCCATGATGAAACTAAAATCAGATATTACTTTTGAGTGCAGAGAATTTATAGCAATGGCATGAAAACAATGCAATATTCTGATCAACATTTTCAGCCTTCACTCCATCATTCAGGTCCATAAAATATCTTCCTCAGACGTCAATGGCAACATTGTGGCATCAATGTTCTCTCTCCTTCATGTACGACCAATTCCATCTCACACCTAATCTCCTTTTGACATCAATGAAAATAATGTGCTAACATAAGGTATCACAAAAATTCCTGCCAAAGAATAGATGTGCAACCTCCATTAGATTCTTGAAATCAGATAAGGACAGCAGGGATTCAAATGGCTATGGGTTTTCCTAGAATCAGATGCTACTACCATTTCAAAGTTTCTATCTCAGCCCAAAGTATAGTATCTTCTTCATCCTGCAAATATTATTCCAAGCCAAATACCCACGGGGGTGTTCATTCAAGATACACTTGATTAGGGGGTGGTTTATTAGGTACTTTGCATTCATAATTCTACACCATTATTTTTTGTTCCTTAACTACTCCCACCCCACCTTGCTGAGCAAGGCTTTGTTGGTAGATTGGACTTTCCTAATACCAACCCCTCCTCCAAATTTAGGAATTCAAACCTTATCCCAACTAACCAGAGACATCTTCTTTTCTTCCTCTATACCAGACCAAAGGAAGTTTCTTTAGATTTTCTCAAATTTTTCGGTGATGTAACTAGGAATTTTGAACATGGAAAGGAAGTACACCAGAATCCCTTGAAAGGCAACAGTAAGGAGTTGAAACTTACTAGCATGACTAAGGATTGAACCTTTCCACCCTACTAGCTTCCTTTGAATCCTCTCAAGGATGGTATTCTAGAAAGTGAGAATGACTTCCTTAATAGTGAGAGGGAGAGGGAGACCCAAATACACTAAAGGAAGGGAGGCACTCACACATCCTAGAACAATGATCACATGATCCTTCAAGCCAGGAGTGTTGTTAAAGAAATAGATCATACTCTTATTTAAAATTATACATTGACTCAAGAAAGCTACATAGTTGTTGAGGAAACATTTCCATTTCCTTTCTTCTACAACCAAATATTTCTTGAATAGAATGGTGTCATCCACAAACTATTGAATGGTAGACAGATCTAAAGTGGTGGTCAGTTTAATACCTTTTATAGAGCCCTCCAACAAAATTCTAACAGTATTCCTACTTATCACATCAACAACCATTATGAATAAATAAGGAGATAGGGGTCACCATGTCTTATACCTCTCCCAGGAGTAAAGAAACCTATATGAGCATGAATTTTCACCCCTAACACAAATTCCCTTTTACCCACTTGCACTTTAGAAAACCTAAGGTAGAGGATTAATTCCACTTAAGCCTGCTGCTCGCATTCCACTTGGCACCTTTTTTGTGTGTTGGTGGGGGAATTTCTATTGAGGACGCCAATGCGACACATAGACGTCTGTGTGGCGCGCTTACGTCCCTGGAAGATTCTTGTGGGTGGAGACTACAGAGGCGTTATATTTTTTATTGGAAGTCGAAGAGTAATGTCCCTCTTCAGCTGGCCAACCCGAATATGGCCGTTTTTCACCTTCTCCTTCATATTCCTGACCATTCCATTTATTCTCAAGTTTTGAGAGATCTTGAGTTCATCACTTCACATTTTCTCCACTCTTTCAACACCCATACAAGCTTTGTAGCAGCACCCTTCACCCCATCGCAGCAATCCACTACTCCATCACTCTAACAGAATGAGCACAGGACAGACACCGCAGAAACAAAGGCTTGAGTCCCTCTCATTCTCTCCTCCACGAGCCTTGAGTTTTTTGGACGAAGGTGGTAAGCTCCTCTAATCTCTCCTATCATTTTCGGTTGAGTAAGAACATACTGATTGAAGTGTTTTATGTTTACGTAGCTTGTAGTTTCTTCCTTTATCTTCATTCCTATCATTCCAAACTTGGTTGTCCGTGGAGGTAGAAACACCAAGATGGGGGTCTGACTGAGGTAGGCCCTTATACAGCCCCAACAATTTCTCCCTTTATTGTGTGCAAATGGAGAGAGTTTGAAGCAAGCTGGTAGGGAGGATATTCTACAATATCATCTTCATCACCCTCTTGGTAATATACCTCTTTTATAACTTCTGTATTTACTTTTCTCTCTTCTTAATCTCATTATTTTCTTCCCAAAACTGTTAGACCCGACTACTAGTCCTTTCTCGAGAATCAAACCTCGTCTCTCTGGTTTTCTAGTTGTATGGGTGCCAATGCACCTGCGAGATGCCAATGCGTTGCACTGTCATCCTAGAACTGCACTTCTGTCCTTAAACAGAGAGCTACCTGAGATGTAGAGTTGACTCTAGAAAAGCGACTCTTCTAGTCTTCCTGCAACTCCTAGGATCACAAAATGATCGAAGGCTATATAGTCCTCATGATTCTCATCCTTTTCATCCTAACCTTCCTTTGAATTGAGGTAAGTGAAGGCATCCTTTCCACTCTTGGCCTTTTATGACCTAGGGCCTTGCAGTGGGTGGTCCCACCCTCTTACATTTTGGTGAACCCAAAATGACCCATTTTGGTTTCATTTTGTGATACTGAAAGTTCCTTTCCTCTTATTCTAGGAGTGTTGTAGGTGTGAGTGTTGTGAGGCTCTCACCTCACAACCCAACCTACAACCCCTAGTAGGCGTAGTTGGAAGGTTCCAAAAGTATGGCATAACGAAACCTTAATTGGGTCACTACTTTATCTCGTAAACCTTAGGAGGCTCTATAGAAGTACCATCTGGTGTGTGTGATGGCCTCTTTCCTTAACCAACCTATTCCCTCTACGCAGACTATGAGTAGTGGTACTAGCATAACCTTCACCTCACAGGACCTGCCGATGGGCTTTGATAGGGAACCATCTCCTTTATACATTCCTGCGAGGATAAATAGGAACACTGTAGCAGTCATTCTCATTGATCTGACATCACAAGTGAATATCATAACTAAGGAGATCATGCTGATTAACTTCTTGCATAAAGATGGGTATGATGCACCTGAAAGTACCATCCACACACGCGATGGACTTTTCGTACCTCCTATAGGGAGTATTGTCCTACCGGTCCTTGTTGCACCTAAATTCGTAAACCTTAAGTTTGAAATCATCCCGAGGTCTAAACTCTTCAGAGTGGAGCTAGGTATCCCTTGGCTAGTAGCTATGAATGCAGTTCCCTCAGTTATACATAAATTTCTAAATTTTGTTCATGGAGGTTCATTACATGTTGTCCATGACATCGGCTATATACCGTCGATTGCACATGGCAACTATACCTTGGATTACTTTTGGCCTGCCTCTATTGGTCCTCTCCCACCTAGGAAGGACCTCCTACACCACACATATCAAAAATATAAGAAGGGTCGTGCTAGGCCGAAAGTAAGATATCCTCCTTTGCCTTATGTTGTTTCACATAGATCCTACCTGAAGTTTGATAGTGACATTGCCAAGGTGCGTAGGAGGGAAGAAGGGAAGTGGTGTCAAGACCCTCCTTCTTCCTCTCACCCTGTTGTGGTACCATCTGATTTTGTCTCTTGTTTGTGAGAGAATCCCATGGTGCCCGCTTGGCAAAAGGTCAAGCATCCTACATTTGAGCTTCTTATCTTACCCACGGAGCCTAGGCCTGTTCGGTATGGAAGACAGAAAGCCCCCCGTAGAGAGTCCTCTATGTCTCAGTCTCTACGGCCTCCTATCACTCCTATTCCTAGAATAGTGAATGGGAAGAGGCCTGTTGCTGAGGCATTAGATTCAATTCCTCTCGCCATTTATGGGCCTACCCCTCCTCCCATTCAGGAGTTTACCCTTCCACTAGAGACAGTCGTGGAGGAAACTCCCATGGCTATGCAGGATCCTTTTATCCCTCCACAAGTTTTGACTTCTGGTTCGAAGAGTCATAGGAATAGCCTTGCATTCGAGCGTAAGCACCAACGAAAGGCTCTCCTAGCCGAGCAACCCTCCTTATAGAAGAAGGAGGAAGAGAAGGTTGTACCTCCTACTACATCCTCCTATTTTCCTCCTTCCATCTCCGAATCTCTTTCGGTTCCCGCTATGAGCGCACATTTGCCTAGAAGGGTGCAAGTGTTCATCATTCCTTCAGTGGAGTCGCCCTTGTTGACTTCCATCCTGGATGTCTACCCTTTCCCAAAGCCCGTGGGCATGGTGAACACTTTGGTTGTGTCCACTACAATTCTTTCCTCTTCTCCCTCGACCCTTCTTGTTTCATTTGTGGGGAGTTCACTTCCTTCGATGAAGAAGAAGGTAGATCGTGGCCCCTCTAGCAATGGAGGACGTAAGAAGAACCCACCTTCTCTGAAAGGTGGACCCAAGTTGACTTGTTCTGTCCTAGCAACAATACAAGCTCCAGCCTCCCCCGAGTTTGTCACTTCTCCCGAGTCCCTCAGTGCCAGCGGTAAACCTCGAGTGAAAACTCCTTCGTTCGCCGAGGTGAAACATGGCACTCCTATTAAGTGCATGTTTAAGTCGATGAACAAGTTTTGACCCTGTCAGCAATATTCGTTAGGTCGTTGACACTAGACCCACAAGAGCTAAGTGATAGAGACCTCATAGGTCCCTCTGCCTTGGCCCTTGTCACGGGAGGATCGAAAGCTACTCCCCTTAACATTACACCATTGTAGGCTCGTCATCCTTCCCCCTTCGATGATCTAGAGTGGGAAATTGATGACCTCTTGGTCGACCAGTATTAGGGGGAGACCCTCTTCTTAATCTTTAGATTAGATATGTGTGTGTATCCTGACATGTGTTCCTTCGTGATTGTGCTACATATGCCTGGATGACCCTCGTCACTCCTGTTGGTGCTTGGATATAGGCATGGTGTTTGTGTTGTAAACCTTCCTCTATATGTATCTTCATTCTTCCATGTTTTTGATTGAATTTTGATAAATAAGGGATGATGCAAAGTGTTGAGAGCATTTAGGCCTCCTTCCATGTTGACCCAATTTTTATTTTACTTTGTCTTTCGTACATTCTTCTTGATCTGGTTGGGGATTGATGATATTTTTCCTCTTACCGCGGTTACCTATAATATATACAAATAAAGGCAGATCTGACCCCACAAAACCAGATCCCCCTATGCCCTTTGTGTGTGATCTTTTTTCTTTATCTTTCTCTTGTCTTTGCTTGAGTTGTCCCTTTCATGTGTGACAATGCCTCTTCTACATTACTTGGTCTTTAGAAAATACATTTGTTGCCAAACGAATCTTTTCTTGAAGACCCTTCACACACTTCCTTGATAGAATTGCATTCTCAACTTGAAATCCTAGCCAAACATGTTTCCTTCATCATGGGTTCGTAAAGAAAGGACTTGGAAACCCTCCTCCAAAGTAGGAATAGTCTTAGTCTTCCCCTCGCATGAACGCATCTCCTTCCTTTCGAATTCCTTGATGAAGTGAACATCTTTCAAAAGGATCCCTTGGTGATGAATCAATTCGAGAAGGAAGATGTTAAGCTTTTGAATAGTGTGTGCCTTGAGATGACTCCTTTTTCAAGTTGGGTTCCCGAGGGACCCCTTAAAAAAATTTCAAAAAGTTTTATGGCATCTAGCTTGGGAGCATCCTCACTAAACCGGTTCCACACCTTGACATTTAGTCTGGGGGCATCCAGACTAGATCATCCTTGCATCCTTATGCCTAGCTTGGGGGCAGCCTGACTAGACTTCACCTTTCAAACAACACGTCCCTTGAATAGACCCTCCTTCCTTTTGAAGGGTTCCTGAGGGACCCCTTTGAAAGTCTTACAACTTAGCAATGGTCTACATGATTGTCCATTCACTAGCGTGCATGACCGCTTCCTCATGTGTTCTATCTGCGGGTAAACATGTCACCACTTCTGACTCTGCGGAGTCCCCTTTACTTGATCTCCCTTATGTGAGAGTTCTTGGGGGACACCTTCCTTGCAGGTCTGTGGGTCTGTAAGGTGCTTTTCTCGGTCTCCCTCATGTGAGATTTCTTGGGGGATACCTTCCTTGCAGGTATGCAGGTCTGTAAGGTGCTCTTCCTGGTTTCCTTCATGTGAGAGTTCTTGAAGGATACCACCCTTGTAGGACTGTGAGCCTGTAAAGTACTTCTGTACTTTAACTTTGTAGTTCTGCAGAACTATGAAGTCATCTCCTACACTTATGAGTTTGCCAGACCATGCATTGCTTCCTCATCAATTCAGGTATACATCTCTTACTCTATTACTTCTTTACTACTCTATTTTACCGAAGCACTCATCAATACTCATGCTCTCTAAAGTGGGGGAAAAATGTATGAGCGTGAATTTGCATCCTAACACAAATTCCCTTTTACCCCCTTGCACTTTAGAAAACCTAAGGCAGAGGCTTAATTCCACTTGGTGTCTTGTTTGTGTGTCGATGGGGGAATTTCTATTGGGGATGCCCGCGTGGCACGCATACATCTATGTGGCACGCTTACATCCCTGGCAGATTCCTGCAGCTAGAGACTGCAGAGGCATTATATTTTCAATTGGAAGTCGAAGAGTAACGTCCCTCTTCGGCTGGCCGACCTGAATATGGTTGTTTTTCACCTTCTTCATTTTCTTGACCATTCCATCCATTCTCAAGTTTTGAGAGATCTTGATTTCATCACTTCGCATTTTCTCCACTCTTTCAACACCCATACAAGCTTTGTAGTAGCACCCTTCACCCCATTGCAGAAAATGACTACTCCATCAATCTGACAAGGCGAGCGCAGGACAAACACCGCAGTAATAGAGGCTTGAGTCCCTCTTGTTATCTCCTCCACAAGCCTTGAGTGCTTTGGATGGAGGTGGTAAGCTCCTCTAATCTCTCCTATCATTTTTCGGTTGAGTAAGCACATGCTGCTTGAATTTTTTTGTGTTTACGTAGCTTGTAGTTTCTTTCTTTATCTTCATTCCTATCATTCCAAACTTGGTTGTACATGGAGGTGGAAACACCAAGACGAGGGTCTAACTAAGGTAGGCCCCTATATAGCCCCAACAATTTCTCCCTTTATTGTGTGTAGGTAGAGAGATTTTGAAGCAAGCTGGTGGGGAGGATATTCTACGAGATCATCTTCATCACCCTCTCGGTAATATACCTCTTTTATCACTTCCCTATTTACTTTACTCTCTTCTTAATATCGTTCTTTGCTTCTTGAAACTATTAGAACCAACTACCAATCCTTTCTCGAGATTCCAACCTCATCTCTTTAGTTTTCTGGCTTCATGGACGCCAGCACACCTTTGAGACGCCAGCGCGCTGCACTGTCATCCCAAAACTACGCTTCTATCCTCAGACAAAGAGCTACCTGAGATGCAAAGTTGAATCTATAAAATCAACTCTTCTAGTTTTCCTGCAACTCCTAGGATCACAGAGTGATCGAAGGACATATATTCCTCATCATTCTCATCCTTTTCATCCTAACCTTCCTTTGAATTGAGGTAAGTTAGGGCATCCTTTCCACTCTTAGCCTTTTGTGACCTGGGGCCTTGCAGTGGGTGGTCCCACTCTCTTACAAAACCATGGGGGACTCCATTGAATAGAATGGAATACTTCACATTATTAATGCATTCCAAGATGATGTTAATCAGCCTTTGATTGAAACTAAACTTATCTAGGACTTTGGGAAGAAAGTCTCATAGGACTTTTTCATAAGCTTTTGAGATGTCGAGCTTAAATGCCATACTTGCACTGCTACAGTGGTTCATAGAATGCAAATATTTTTTAGTAGAAATAGTAGCATCCATGATATGGTATCTCAGAAAAAATCCTTTTTGGCTTGGGCTAATATTTTTCTAGATGGGATTTCAAGTGGCTCACTAGGATTTTGGAGAAGATCTTATAAATGGTATTACATAGGCTGATGGTGTGAAAGTCATCCATGGTCTACGGCTCCTCAATTTTTGGAATAAGGGAAAGGAAGGTGTGGTTTGACTATTTGAGAAAATTTCTAGAATTTAAAATCCTTAGCCGTCAAAGTTAAGTCTTCCCCCACAATATCCCAAAAAATCTAGAAGAAAGCCAGGGGAAACCCTTCAAATCCTAGGGCCTTGTATGCCCCTATACTAAACATAGAAACCTAAAAATTCCTCAAGAGTAACAACACCCAAAATTGTATCATTATCCTCTTGAGTTATAGATGCAAGAAGGGTTTCCAACAACATGTCATCTATAGCCAGATAAGGAGCCTCAAAAGGAGTTGACAAAGCACTTTGGAAATGACTAGAAGCCAATAGGCCAATCTGGGTAGGGGTATTAATAACATCCTTTGAATCATTTTTCAACATTTTTATATGATTCCTTTTTCTATGCTTGAGGGTGAAAACATGGAAAAAAGAAGTGTTATGGTCACCCTCAATCAATCATTGAATTCTAGACTTTTTCTTCCAAAAAATCTTATTTTTTTTTAAAAAATTCCCATTCCATGTGTTCATCCCTTTCCTGTTGAAATGTCTAAACACTAATAACCCCTTCCTCCATCCTCTTTTGTGTCATCTTAAGATTATCAACTATAACTTTTTCTAATGAAAAAATCCCTAAACACCTGTTTGTTCCACCCCTTAACCATATTTTTGATATACTTGAGTCTATGGAATACCCTAAACATGGGGGAGCCATGTACAGGGATGTTCCACCAAGCAGAAATCTTGTTGCTAAAATTCGGATGGGAATTGCACATGATCTCAAAATGGAAATGGAACGAACCCATAGTAGAGTGTTCATTAAAGACCAACAACAGAGGATTAGGGTTTGAAATAGTCCAAGGAAAAGCCACCAGATTGGCATTTAGTAAGGCCATCCAATTAGGGTAGACTAGGAATCTATCAAGCTGAACCTTGATCAAACCATCCCCTAAATGCCTATTAGTCTAGGTGAAAGTCTGACCTTGCAGATCAATGTCCACTAGACCAACATTATTTAAGAAATCAGCCAAATCAAACATGCTATGAGAAAAATCAATCAAACCCCCACACTTCTTTGAGGGGTATAGGGGATAGTTGAAGTCTCCATCCACCAGCCATTGAGCCCCCTATTGCTCTATATCCAATTTCTTTCTAGAGGTCTTTTCTTGCATTCCTTAAATTTTGGGCATAAATGTTAATCATAAACCAAGAACCCCCAACATGAGAGAACTAGACTCCCACACTATTCTTGCATTGAAAGAATTTAGTTCCAATTATCCTATTAGGATTCCACATCACTAACATCCCATCTAAAGTCCCATCCACATTGTTACAATAAAATTGGGCATTTGGCCAAATATACCTAGCTATGGGTTCAAAGATTGTTTTTCATCTTGGTTTCTTGTAACATAAAAATTCCAATCTTGTGTTCCAGCACATAATTCTTCACAACCAACTACTTTTGGGGGATATTTAACACTCTCACATTCCATGATAGGACTTTCATTTAGAAACTTTCTTTTAGGACACTTCCAATGTCCTATGTTTACCAATAGCGATCTCTTTTGTTTTCTCTCTATTCTTGGTATGCCACTGGTTAGGTCTACCAAGTTTGGAATCTCCACCCACATATGCTTTGTTTTGTTTATCCTTCCTCTTAGGGGTTGACCAAAACTCTTCTTCCATGGTTTGAACCTAAGGCAAGGTAGCAATCTTGGGCTGTCCAAGATTAGGTGTCTCTTTAGTCACTCCCTCATCTTGTAACTCACCTTCCTCCATATCCTTAAGCATAGGGGATTGAACCTTCACCATTTCAACTAAAGGCACCACAACCTCTTCAGTACAAGTTAATAGGGAGACATACATTCCAAGGTACTATTGGGAGAAGACCCACTTAGTGCCAAAGCGGAATCAACATAAACCAATTTCGTAGAATAAAACTTCGGGGTCACCAGATCAGCAAGCCTAGCCTTAGTTGGGGAATCAATGATCTTAAGGATATCAAACTCGAAAGGGTAGATGTTAGGGAGGTCATCTTCATATGGTTCACTAAGGCTAGGGTTATGTTTTATCATGGATTTACAGTCCAAAATAAGGTGACCTAGTTTAGCACATTTTTAGCAATAAATCATAGCATTTTCATAATAGACATGTTTATGTAGGACCCAAATTTGGAACAAAGCTTCATAGAAATGGATAAGGTCTTATTAATATCAATATTGACATAGAAACGTGAAAACACTAACCTAGATTTCAATCTGGTAATGGAGTCCATGGTGATGAAATACCTCAAAGAAACTCCAATACTTTGATATACAAAATCATCCTAGTACTCCAGGGGTAGTCTTGGGAGATGCACCCACACAAGAGTCGACTTATTGAGATCTATAGCAAGGTCAAATCCTAGTTTCCAGTGCACAAAGACGCACCTTGTTTCCCATAAACCCAAGGACCTGAAGAAAGCACCGAAATCAAATCCTCCACATTCGTGAATTTGAAAATAGTCCACCAGCCATAGCGTAGACATCCACACTTCTCTTTAGGCACCATTTTTCAGTTTCCAATCTTCTAACCATATCAACAATAGGGTGAAGTGAGAAGAATTTTCCCACCACAACATTTTCCATGGATGAAACAATCCTATCAATAATAGCTTCAAGGATAGAGAATTCAGTACTTGAGACAAAGATATCCACCTTAGGGCTAAGATTAGAAGTCTTAGTAATTGGAATCGAGTTAGTCAACACGTTCTTCCACCCCTTAAAATTAGAGTGATAGGGATCATCAACGCTTCTATAGCAAGCAAACCAGGAATCATAGGATCACCAACAATGAACAACACATGAATGACCCTTGAGGTTGTCAAAGTAGCATGTTTCGTTACAAGAATTTGGTCAAAAGAGGGCAGGGGAGGGAGACCATGGGGTACCCCCAAAGAAAATTCTACCATGCGCGTAGACAATTCAAACCAAAGGAGCGAGAGACAGGAGTGGGAGAGAGGAGAAAGAGAGAGGAGAGGAGCATTTTAATTTAATGTGTTAATTGCATCATTATGATATTGATGGATGTTATGTTTTATAGTGTGCGTATAATAATATTGATATGGTTATGTGATTAATGTATTTTAAAGTGGAGAATCATATATGGTATTTTATGTTAGATTAGTTGATTTGTATTGATATGCAAGATGATGTATTTTATTTGATTTATATGTCTATGTGAATATTTCTATCATACTAACACATCTTTTTGAGTGAATAGGGATTTCTAATACTGGTGGATTTGAGGGGATTCACTTAGCCACCATGTGTTGTTGTGCATGGGATCCTATGGTTTATTGAGTTTTATGTTGAGTTGTGTGGTTTTCATATATGGTGTGCATCATGTATTTTTGTGATTATGTTTTATGTGATTTTTGAATTTCAAATTTTAGAAAAATAAAATTTAAAGTGTGTTTCGAGGGTTCTAGATTGTTTTTCATGTTATAAAACTTTTCCTAGGACCAAAAGGTATATGTAGGAAGGTTATTTTTTCTATTTGTAATATTTTTAGAAGTGTTTTAACCCTTATTTTTCCCCCACACATGAGAGTGACGAAAAAGGGAGGTTGGTTATGTGGTTGAGGTGGTTATGTAATGGATTTGTTTCTCCCTTTCCTTTAAAACCTCTTCCTCATGGAGAGGAGAGAGTTGCAATGCTATTTTGTTCTTTGATCTTTTTTGATGTTGAATTATTCTTTTAGGGAAATATTAGGAGAAGGAAGGAGGATATTTTCTGAGAGAGGAGGAGCCAACCATCTGTTAGAGTCTACCACTATTGGGATTATAACATTTGGAGGAATTTTTATTCCTTGATATTTTATAGTAATATGTTGTACATATTAAAAAGGAAATTGATTTGAGGATTTCGTTTGGGGTTTCTTTTGATGTGACAAGGCTTGTTGTATGTATTGTATCATTTTTTTGTATTCTTTCTTAAGGGAGGTGAACCCCTCTTGTATAGAGGATTTTTGGTCCTCTATGTGTAGGGGTTTAAATGAGAGTAGCTCCCTCACATAGGGGATTTTATTTTGGGATAAGAGTATCTCATTCATGTGATGGCCATTACTTTGGACATGATTACACTTATATCTATGGGATATGAGTATCCCATTTTATATTTTTAGTTATATGAATTGGGAGGAATAAGGGGTGTTGAGTTGTGGAGGTGTTGGTATGGAGATTTTTTTGAGAACTATTTTGGAGATGTGATTTTATGTTTATTTCACCCATGTTTGGTTGAGCCCCCACTCCCTTAAGTGGTTTACCCTTAGGATGAGCCAATGTGATAGTTATTCCACTTGTGATTTTGGTTTGATAATGTGAGGGATGTTGTATATGTGAGTAAATTGGTTCATATCAAATGATTTTTGTTGTGTTGAGTTCTTTTGGTGGCTAAGTGTTAAACCCATGCTCGGGGGTGGGTTGTTTTACAACCCTATAGATGGGAGGAGAGCCCATTGGTACATTGTTGTTTTCATTTTTGTTCTTTTTAGGTTTGAAGGGAGATTTGGAAGATGTACTATGCAATTTTTCTCGAGTCCTTGAAAATATGAAATAAATGGTGTGTTGAATTCAAGGGGAAACTTCTTGGTTTGTCTAGTGGTTCTATTTTTTAAAACCCTTGTAATTGTATCATTATGTAATTATTTGAATGTAAGACAAGCAAGTACTTGGGTATGTTATAAATCAAAATATTGTATCACTTTTAGTTGCAAAGATTTCAATCTAGTTTTACTATGTTGAGATGTAATGTTTTCTTAAATACTATGCTTTGAGTAATTGTTACATGGTAAGAAAGTATTTATATGTTTGTGAAAGGAAATCTGAATGAGGCAATGATTAAGCATGCATTTCAAGATAATATGTACCCAATTCTTGTATGGCTAATAAATGAATAAGAAATATTTGTTAATGAAAAAATATAGAAATAATTATTCTATCGAGTTAGATTGGGAATGTGTTTTTGCATAATTTAGTTTAAATGGAAAATAAAATTGAGGAGAAAAAATTAGACTTGGGCAAGATCCACCCTACAAGAGCAACCTGAAATAAGAGAAAAAGAGATTAGAGAATAAATAAAAAATTACTTCAATAATATTAGCGTTCACAAGAATAGTCTAGAATGTGTATTTATTTATTTGTTCTAACCAACTTACATAAGGGAAATTTGGGGTTCCTGTTAAAAGAAAGAAAAAATAATTTTTTTAGCCTTGCATAGATTTGACCTAGCAAGATCAAACATGATCAAGGCATTAGAGGGTAACCAAGTCTAGGCTTTCCTTTTGAATAACTCTGATGGTCTCCATGTGCAATTTTATGTTGTTCATTTTCCCCTTTTTATCTTGCGCACAAAGTCTAGCTAGAAGCTTGCAGGAAAGATCAGTATGTTTTAATCATTTGGACTTAATTTTGGGAGTCACAAAAAAAATAGGTAATGTTGTTATAGTAATTTCAAGAAATTCACCTATAGATTTTGTAGGGTCAATTACTTTTAACTTTTAGGTACCAGTGTTGAATAGAGTTTCCAATGCTAGAAAGTGAAATGAACCCATTAATGTTATTAACTTCATTTTGGTAATTGATTATCTTATAATTCAAAGATATACTACTTCCATTGTATTTTTATTTCATATTTGTAAGCTTTTCCTCAGCATGTCCTCTTTGTTGCATAGGCGGTTGTCATTGCACCAAAAGATCAACCTGTTAATGCCTGATACAACCGTTGGATTTATACTAGATCAAGATCCATAAGAGGCGATTAAACAATGTCACGAAGCCCAAGCGCCACACTGGACTATGCCTACCACAAGAAGAGGAGACCAAGGGTCACACCTTGCAACAATCCCCCCAACACAAGCGTGAGGTTCAAACCTATGACCTCGGCTATGATACCAATTGTTGCACAGGTGGCTACCATTGCACCAAAAGATTGACCTGTTAATACCTGATACAATTGTTGGATTTATACAAGATCAAGATCCATAGGAAGAGGTTAAACCATGTCACGAAGCCCAATCTCCATGCTACAATATTCCTACCACATGAAGAGGTACCAAAGGTCACACCTTGCAACACTCTTATATGTTTTGTTCTAGTTTGTGGCCTCAAATATGAAATTTAGCTAAAACAATTGTTGGAAGAAAATTTTGGGAGACAACATTATTCATTCAATGCTATGTGATATCGATGTGTAATATCTTATAGGAAAAAAATTTAGCATGGACATTATGACCTAGGTGGTTGGCCAAAGAGGTCATCATCATAGGGAAACAACATCTCCTTTATGTAACATTTCCAACAATAGTAGAAACAATATGAAACCTTTTGACTTTGTTGTGTACAATTGAGTGTTACGATTTCTAAGCAAGCAATGAAGGCTACTTTCCTTAAACTTGTCCTTTGTGAAATTTTTATGTTAATTCAATCTAGAGATAGCCTTTTGGGCAATGATCAGATAGTTTGAGGGATAGCTTACCAAGAAACAACAACGTATGAGGTACTCAATGCCATCAAATCTAGTTCTTCAAATTGATAGTAGGAAATGATGTGTTTGATGCTTGTGATAAAAAAAAAGCTTTGAAAATTCCAAACCTGTCATAGGAAACCGAATCAGGTAGTTAGAAGATAGTTGTTGTTAGAAGAATATTGTCCAGACTCATGCAATTCTAAGTTTGTTCTAGATTAGAGTTGACGTCCTTATAGGTTGATGAGTATCACATTAATCCATACCTTCTTGCAGGTTTCTCCTATGTTATATATGGTCGTGGAAGTAGTTGGAGTGAAGTGAATATAGTGTTGTTGCTCCTTTAGGGAATTAGGACATCATACTTAATTTAATCTCCCTTTTAAGTCATGTAGATATCATTCATGAACATCCCTAAGGATTTGGTAATGGTAAATTTATAGTGTAGACTTTTATTACATTTGACCCATGATGATTTAACATCTTAGGTTCTTGATTAACTTAAATCTGATACGGAATGATCTTGATTATATATATTTACATAGTAAAATGTTAAGGAAATTATTCATGTAGAATTACTAGTAAAGATAGTATTTGGTAACTTGGAAGTCTTGTAAGTTTAGGAACATTTAGATGTAGGATAGTGAGTTGGGGGGTGTTTCTAAGTGTTTTCCAATCCAAGCCAATTGTAAGGCCCCACCTTGAATATGATTAGTAAATCTCTAATATGTTTTTTGTGATACTAAATAGATGGTAAGATGTATTATGGATGACAAATAGTGTGATCGTTTGATAATATTCTTTCTTTTCATTTTGACATTTTATTTATGCTACCATGAATATAAGACCCCGTTTCATAACCCCCATTGTATTTGAATCAAACAAGTAGTTAGATGATAATTATGATGAAATGAATGATAAAACTCCTTTTAGGATTCATGGACATTAACCTTGATTTAATTATGATAGATGCACATGTGAATTTTTGGATATAACTTGATAGAGTTGGGTTATTTCGCATATTAAATTTTGGTAAATGGTTCATCGTTAATGTTATAGGAGTTTAATATGAATTACTAAGGTGGTAAAAAAAATGATGGAGTGACTATTTCATTGACTATATTCTTGTATTGGAGTAAGTGTGTATTTCCTTTGATTATAATGAAAATTGAATTGTTAGGTTCATTTGATGTATTAATGAGTAAATAGTTCACAGGTGAAAATTATGTGAATTGGATTAGCTAACAATATGAACAGATATATGATCTAATCATATTGACGTTGGTAATGTGTAGGAATCGAATATGCAAATAGGAGGATGGATAAATATTGGAATCAAATCAAATACATCTGTGGGAAGTTCTAAGTGTAGCCCTATTTGACTTAGAAGGGTTTGAGGTTTTATTATTGATTGGGTGATTATGTTTGAGTAGAATCCAATTGTAGGATATGTGATGTGAGTTTGGTTGGGGTTGGAACCCTTGGTTAGAATCAAAATTCGTATGGATTCTTGTGTGGGTTTTAAAAAAGGATTATTGAGTCCATTTCCTTGGTTTTTGAACAAGAATAGACCCCTAGGACCTATACCTATGGGTTTGGAACCTTTTTGACATGTGAACTTGTCCTTGAAGTGTGAAAAGACCCCTCAAAAGTCCACATTCATGAATGTGACGAATTCAAAAAGTGTTGGGGCTTGGGAAGAGTGACTTGTCGGTCTCAACCTCCTACTCCCCAAAAGTTCTTGGAATTGGCACAAAACTCACACATGTGTGAGCACTTGTGGGAAATAGTGTAGGTTTGGAGGATTCCTATATATCTCAAGAAATGGAAGATTTGGGCATTGCCCACTTCTCCTTTTGGAGAACTTGTGAAGTGAAGAAATGGAGGGAGTTGGATGAAAGAATAGGAGATCAAAGGAAAGCAGCTTGTAGAGAGATAAGTCATTGATTATCCATTTCTTATTCTTAGTATTGGTAGAGGTAGCTTGATTTATGCATTGAATTACAAGCAAGATTATTTAAGGGATATATTAGAGTAATGTGTTGTATAATGAGCAAGCTTGTCATAGCACTAAGCTCTCACCATTGATTACCATGGTGTATAATGTATTTCTTGCTCGGGGGTATGGCTAGAGCCCATGAGGCTCCATGACGCCATTATGGTAGGGTGGAGAGCAAGCCTTATGCATTAGTTTGATAGTAACTTAGTTTTTACGTATTGTTGTAATAATGAGAGTTTATGGGAAAATGAAAAATTGTTGAAATGAAGCAAGGCAATTTCTTTCCCCTGAAATGCTTGCATTATGATACGTTATCTTAAAATATACTTAAGAGGAATATCAAACTCATTTACCCACTTTTGAAGCATTTGTTTTGAAAAGCATATATCACAATTTTTCTATTATACTGATCACAAAAGTGAATGGTTATTTAAGGTTTATAAGAACTTTTGAGCATTGTTGTTGTTGAAATAAAATAACTTAAAAAGTCCTTTGTTCACCGGTGGTGGTAAGAAAAAAATAAAGCTAAACAGATTTCGGTTTAATGCTATTACATATATTATAATATTAAAGGAGTTAATGAGAGAATGTTACCTTGTATCTTGTTGGGGTAGAAATCAACTATGTGGGAGTAGGAAGTTGTTGTGATACCTAGTTATCATTTTATTCAACCTACAATAGTTAGATGTGCCTGCAAGTAACTATGGAACTAAACCTATAATGTTGGCCACATTTTAAGCCATTGCTATGCAAATGTATGATCTGCTTCAATATTTATATATGTATCAGTGTTAATCAAAGAATCGTAATGTGGCTCATGTGTTCTGAAAATTAGATAAACACCATCGTATACCCAAAAGGAAAATAAAATAACAATGCAAGAATGAAACCTACACCATATGACGTTATTCCTGTATCCTCTATCATGGTCAAATAAAGCATTTAAATGGTGACAATCTCAGTCAAGAGAAAAAAAAACATTTCGAAGGTAGAAGGTCAGAGACCTGACATCTAGTATGCATAACTATTAATCTGGAAAAGCATCTTGCAAGGCTACAAACGCTTAGGCTCGAGATCAAATCCTTTTTTTTAGTGGTACTAAAATCCCAGTATCTTGGGTTCATTTTATACCATTATTTGAAGGTTGAAGCTGCACCTAAACTACTAGAGGTAAGTTCTGGTGCAACTAAAGTAGAAATAAAGTGCGGGGGCTATTTGTTGCCCTAGTCGGTGTGCAGAAAGGAAACGTAGGAGCTTTGGCAAGGAAAAAAATGCTTGAAAAGAAACTAGTTCGCCTATTATTTCCTTCCCTATAGCACAACCCCCTAATGAGATTCACGTAAGTAGAGGAAAGATACGCAATCTGCAAGATTTAGTGTGCACTGAACCATTGACGTCTGATGCTAACTACACTTTAATACTCCTATTCTCATCGCCTTATACAAAACCACCAAACGCTACCTTTCAAGAGACATGCCTTGCTTAAGATAATACCAAATACCCTGGTTAAGCAAGAGTCACATTCTATGTACGTTGTTGGAATTATAATCTAACATTTTTTTTTTTTATGAATTTTTTCAGATATTTATATTAATATAAATAAAGTACAAAATTCACAAAAAAAAATTGGGTGGTAGGAAAGCACATCCCGAAAGCAACATGGGTTCAGCCCAGCAAAAATAACTAAAGTCACATAGTCTAGAAAAAACAGAATGAAGCATTTAACTGAAATGACAAAAAAAGAGACATATTGATGCATTAGGGTAAATCGAGTAAAGCATCATTGGGCCACCCTTCTAAATCGATATCTTTTTAGCCATGCCTTGCCTACGCCCTTCACTGGTGTCAGTTTGAGACAAGCTGTAATGAGTGTAGCTTCTGAGCTCTCCATTTTCTTTTTCTTCACGCATTAGCTCTACGTTTTCCCTACGCGGCTAAATCAGGTGAGTGTCACGTCAGTGGTAGGCTTCATCTATCAAGGAAAAGAGATTGTTTGATCTAGAAGAAATAAAAATCAGTACGCCACTAATTACTCTCCTGGTAGGAAATTATACATTGAGTCTTTCATGTAGCTTTATGACAGCATAGTAGGCGCCCCAAAGTTAATGCGAAGTTGGTGTCGACAGGATGACTTGACCGGTATTGCAATTGCTTGTTGCGAGTCAACAACCTTTTTCCTCTGACAAGTGTCGATGTCCATCCCATTAGATTGTCATTTATGTCCTACACATACCTTCAAGATAAGAAGCCATGAATAGATTACTTTTCAAAAAATTGACAAGACTTTTAAGTGAGATTGGCGTGCCTTATTTGGTGGTCGATGCATTAATCCATTGAATTGGAATATTTTTTGTGGAGCATTTGGAGTCCTTCCCTGTGCACAAAAGGTTGAGATTGATTGCTGACCGTAGAGAGGTAGAATAGAATAAGAAACTCAGCATGGCGAAGTTTTGGGGGAACATTCAAAATTGAATGGCTGCATATTCAAGCGACCAGGGCAAATAGTGTATAAAATGAACACCTGTAATAGATATTCCCTCCAAGAAATCGCCTCTACATTCTTCTCATGTCAAAAAATTTCCATGGAGCGAGCTGGGCGAGATGGGAGAACAGAGGCAGTAAGAAGATCGTGCATCGGTTGCAGCAAAGGCCCACAACTTACGTTGGCCCGGTGCGGCCTGCAAAGGCTTACGCAGAAGTTGAACTCACCATGAAGTTGCCCCATCTCCCTGTACGCTTAGCAAACCTCTTAAATCAATCTTTCTGATGTCGCAGGGGTGATTAAAAAGAATATATATTTATAGCACAGGTACGAAAGAATGAATGTAGCAAAAAAAAACATAAAAATAAATAAATAATAATAATAACACATCAATAGTATCGATGACAATGGTAGGCATAATAAATAAATAAATAAATTATCATATGAGCTAGATTTTCTGCAAACGTGAAGGAAATAGTGTTTATCGAAGATAGAGTTATGATGTTAAGGTTAGTAATAATGTTATTATGCTGAGAGGTGTTATACAGTGAAAGCAACGAAGGAATATTTCATATTTAAAATGACAGGCAGATGGAAGTATTATATTAATTTTTATTGTTGCAATTTTGAAGAAATTAAAATCCATTAGAAAAGACTATTCCAACTAAATCAAACGGTTATTGATGTAAGTTTTTTGATTCTTTATTACCCAATTTCATGGTCACTGCACATCCAATGAAATCAATTGCTATTTTCAAATATATTTTTTCTGTAATGGTTCTGGTGTTTTCATTACAAATCCAATTCGGACATTTGTAGCCATTGTGAGCACTATTGGAACAGGGTATTTTGTTCAGTGGTTGGGTTCATTCCAGTGTTTCTTGACAGTTGGGGAAGGGTATTTGATTGATTTGAGATGGATACAAATTTTAAATGACCAATAGATTTGGTAGTTTGCTTCCATATACACAATTTACTAATATAGTAATAGATTAGCAAGTAGACAACTTCGTCATATGATTTTAATCTCAGGCATTCTAATAACTCTATATCCACATATATGTTGGCCATGAGAGTCATCATATATGTTTCGTCAGGTATCCTATAAAGTATGGCTTCAAATTTGAGTCCCCAGCCTTCTTAGCTTAAAATCGAGGTCATACTTGCCACAAGACATATATCCATGTTCAATACAACTAACCAATTTTCTATTGTGTGTAATACCCTGCTATTAGCATCATTACGAATTAGGAGTGAATAATAGTGTTGGCATTAGAGGCTATGACGGATAGGTTTTAAGGAAAGTTTCGATGGAGATGTATGTTAGTTTTGATGGAGAAGTTAGTTTTTGGAGATTCTTACAAATTTTTTATTTAGCTTCAAACGTCCAAAAAAACATTTCCAATAATTGTTGTATACTTTTCATATTTTTAGCATTATTTTAAGTATTTTAACTGTTGTATACTTTTCATATTTTTAGTGTTATTTTAAGTTTTTCTTTTAAATTAGCAATTGTGTTTATCTTTACTTTCAATTACTACTATATTTATAATATTTAAAATTTATTTTATTAGTGATTTGAAAAAATGGTCAATGAGTAGTTGGTGAAAAGAGGTATGAGGTTTGTTGATAACATGGTAGAAAACTGTAATGCCTTACTTAACGAAAATTAAGTTGAGTGGACAAACTAACCTATTCAATAATTTCAAGAATGAGATAGTATGGGACAGTTATAGCTAATCTTATTGTTGTTACTGAAATAATAAACGAACTTTTGTAACCAGCAAAAAAAAATAAACGAACTTTTGTAAGAATTAATCATAGTTAAGTATAATTTGACTATAGAAATTTTGAAGAATTTTGTTCATAGAATGGTAATGCTTAACCCTAATATGAATATAATAATCTTATTGTCCTTATTACTTGTAATGTTGTTATAGATTAATGGTTATAATCACTTTAATTTTAACCCTAATATGAATATAATAATCACTTTAAGTTTAATCCTAATATGAATATAATAATCATGAGAATTAGAGTTCAATTTATGATTACAATTATGGGTGCATTAGAAGAGGATTGGAAGGATATAAATTGCACATGGAACCTCTTAAAAGGAAGGGAGGTGGAAAGAGAATAAAAAAACAAGGGTAGGAGAGCAAGGAGTGAAAATGAGCAATAAATAGGATTAAATCACAAAAGAAATTAGATGGAAAAATAAGACTAATAATATATAGAGAGAATGAAAAAAGAAAGTTTAGGTTTAAACTTAATTGAAAAAAAAAAGTACAATACCCTTTATAATTTAATGATATATTTTAATTAAACTAATATGTTTTCATTTATAACATGATATACTAATACATTATATTAATGTGATTAAAGCTTGATGTAAAAACACACATAGTTAAATCTAAAGCACTTTTACACTTGAGTTCAATGTTAAAAATAAAATATTATTAACTTTTAACACTTTGATTAATTAGATCAATTAAATAAAATTTATATATTTATTCAACATATTTTTGAATACATATGTTTTAGTATATTTAATGATCCATTTAAACACAAAATATATAATTAGGTCAAGATAGTTACCAACTTATTGTTCAAAAATAATTAATGTTAATTTTTTCCATTTGAAAACATGGTGCTTACATATATTTTTGGTGGGTTAACAAGTATTCTCTTGTAAAAATGTAAATAAAATTAGAAAAATGAAAATAGTTGTAAATAAAAGTCAATTAATATTATAATTAGGTTATTTTAGCATTCTTAGATTATCTTATTTACTTAAGAGTTATTTTACTTTTTACTATTTAAGGATTATTTTATTTTATTTATAATATAGGTGGCTAAAGATATCTCTCGGCATACATTACATATATTTTTTAAATATAGGTATGCTAGTTAATCTTGTTAAATTTACGTGTAAATTACCAAAGGCAATTTAAGGTCAAAAAATGTGGATAAATTTTAATGTAAATATGTTAGTGATAATTAGTATCATCATACAACATACTACAAAGAATGATCTCCATTGTAGCTAACAACATTAATTTCATATAATTTAGAATTAAAAATTTAATAACTTTAGTATTTTTATTTTTTTTATATTTGTAGCTAATAATTTTAACGAAAGACAACCCAACCATTTAAATACTATATCAATATGATTGAAATGATAATTGATACTATTATCACGAGGGTTAATTATAACTATATTAGTGCTAAGAAAAAAGAAATGTGATAAAATAAAATAGAGATTGTTGGACATGTTTTCGACCTAGAGCAAATTATGGCATTAGAGGATTGTTGTGATATAAAGGTATAACTTCACTATTATCCCCACAAAATCTTGCTGGCTAAAATAATATAGATGGTTATTAATATAGGTAATAATATAAATATTTTGATAATGAAATTTAGCAACAATATGTTGTTGGAATTAATTCTAGTGAAATTAAGGGTTTTGATATTAATGTTAGAACATCAATTGTGATGATTGTATGATTAGTGATGATCCAAGTTGTTTAGTGTTTTTTTTTAAATTATAAGAATGGGATGAGTAATTTTATAACCTTGATTGGAGGATATATGTTGATAACAATGTTGATGGTTACATCGTGTTCAAGTAAAGATAAGATATTATGGTTGGTCCATTGGTCTAATGGTAATAACATGATGCAAACAAGAATTAATTAACCACATTAGAACTTTTCTAGTTTAGTAAAATAAGAAGAGAAAATTCTTAATTGATTATTGGAAAAATCATTCTATTGAGGTTAATTGTTATTGGAGATGTTATAGTTTTTAATTAAGGTTTGAATTGTGATTAGATAGTAAGACTATTATTTAAATAAGTCATTACTCGTCAATGCTTAGAAGTAATATTACCATAGTTTGTTTATTTAGGTAATTGAGTGGTTATTAAAGAGTATAGGCCATTTTATTTGTGAACGATAAATTAGTTGTGTGTGATGTGACCATGGAAGCTAACATACACTATTTTTCTCTCCTATTAAAAAAAAATTGTTGGGTTTTTCTAGCAAGAATCTTGGGCATGACACCAATTACCTAGTTTTAGAATCATATTCTAAAGGTTGAAATGACTCATCTTAGAATATTACTTAGTCATTTAAATTTAAGTGTCATTGGAATAAAACAATAGATCACGATTCTCTATTAAAAGGGAAAAAAAAAACCATATTCAAGTAATTGTTAGGGGAAACTAAATAAGGTGTTTTAAATAATAGTAATATTAATAGTACACAATAATAATAATAACATAATTAAGAATTGGACACTTACCTTATTAGGTGAAGCATATAGTTTAACTAAATCAGAAAGCCCGTTAAAAATATAATAATAAAATTTAATTAAAGAAATAAGCTTTTGAGATCAGTCTTGATAACATTCACTTCGTACTAACAAATTAATATATAAAGATTATTCGAATATGAACTACCCTATTAAGGCAATAGGAGACTTTTGGTCATTTGCTAAACTCAAAATTTTTATGATGATAATATAGTAATGTTAGAGTTATCTCTAATTTCGTACTTGGAAGTTGCATAAGATGACTTATTTATGGTAGTTATTCTTCTTGTGAAAGGTCTCAATAATTTTAGTTGTATTATTTTAAATTTTATTTCCTTTCATTGTTTAACTAAGTAGAATGCTTAAAGTCAAAATAGGAAGTGAGTGTTACTCATTGTTCACTTAGTGAGTAATCGTCATCTATGTTCAAAATCTTCTAGAAGAAATAGCAACTCTATTAGTATAAACGATAAGATGCCATCTTAAACTGAATAATCTCGGGAATCAAAAACAACATCATATCTATTTAATTTGGTAGGAGGCTTGTTTGGTGATTTCATCACCTTAAAGTTGATCTCAACCACATTTTTGTGTGGGGTATATAAAGGGGGGAGAATAAAATTTGTACCCCAAGATGTGACCAATGTACTATAAGCTAAGCCTCACGACACTCAATCTGTCGAGATGTGTATATGTGAGGAGGAGAGGGGAGATGTTGCAACTACGAATGTGTTTGGTGGTGTTTTTGTTAATGTTGTCATTGATGTCAACATAGTTCAGGTTGATTGCAGATGGTACGTGTATAGTTGAGATACTGTAGAAGTGCTTAGAGTACATGGAGCTATATTTATGAAAATGTAATTGTTTTTTCCTAGTGCTTATGAGAAAATTTGAGAAATAATGAAGGCAGTGTTGAAGTGTGTGTTATGAGTGTGCTCTGATATTGTACTCTATATTTCTTTTGTGTTGATCTTATGCCTGTGCAGATTTGTAGTTATGTTCATAAGCTTCAATGGATAATATATCCCGAGTTTTAGCTTCTGGTTCGATGGAGAGTGAAAGATATGTTCACTAGTATGTGAACTAATTTTGCATAACTATTTGTTTGTGGATTGGGAGAATTTTTTTGGCTCTACAATCTTTTAGTTTTTGGTTTCAGATCTTGCGGATTTGGGAAATGATTCTTTTTTATTTTTTCTATGTTCTGAAAAAATGTGCTTGTGATTTGGCACTCCAAAAGACCTGCTCCAGAGCTCTTGTGTGTTGTGTAAGACCCTACTTCGTATGTACTTAATACAACCAAAAATGGTTATATGTTTTTCTTGAATTGATGATTAAATGTATTGTGGATAATAAATAAGGTGATCTTTTGGTAATATTCTTGCAACCATCAAGAGTGAATCAAAAGACTATTTCACGAGGATATAAATTTGACCCCATTCGGGGCCTAGATACAAGTGGAGTTAATGTATTGGAGGACTAAGGGTGTGAAGGCATTTAGTTAGGATTCATGTGAGGTGTACGTGGGGAGTAGGTCTTGGAAACCCCTAGTTAAGTTTGAAACTCGGATGGAACCTTGAGTGGGCTTTTAACGAGAGTTGTTGGTCAAATTTTTGGGTTAGGGTGCAAAAATAAACCCCCTAGGGTCTATACCATAGTGGTAGGAGTCAAGTAGGCATACAATAGTGCTCCAAAGACATGATTTGACCCTTGAAAAGTCCTCATAATGATGAGTGACGAATTTTGAGGAGAGGATGGGGTGGAAAGATGGAGGGTTTTTCCAAGTGCATGTATTTTATTTGATAAGGAAAAGACCCTCATTTATGAAGGAAAGTACACTCCTGTCATGCCCATAATTTTTTCACTAGAAAAAAATAAAACTCAACAATTTTTTTTTTGTACAATAGTTAAGCTAGATAACACTCTAAGGGCTTGAGATGTAAGACTAACATGAGCATGGGTCGCACACCTACACGAAGTCACTTCTAAATTAAGTGCAATGAATATCTATGCAATTTATTAATTATAAATCACCCAAGATAATAACATTCTTACTTGATTTGAATTAAATTGTAATCATAATATTATTATTATTTTATAATAAGCCCATAACCCAATATAGTTGAAGTCTTAAAGGGAGACATCATTATTATTAAATCAATAAGCCCAAGATAAAGTTATTATTGAATGACATTTTCAACACTAATAGCAATATTATTATTGGTCATTAATCCTCAATAAAATTGACATTAATAAACCCACAATTGAATCTTCAATAATATTATCATTACCCCAAAGACTAAATGATACGGTATTATTACTTAAGCCTCACTTACACATTTTCTTCACCATTTGTCTATTGATAATAGTATTATTATCTTTATTGATAATACCAACATTTTTTCTTCAATAATAAAGGCATTATTATTTCGTCAATCCTTTATATAGTAATATAATTATCATCATTTTTTATATATTTACTCATGCTTAAGTCTTTAGGAGATGAAAACATATCATTGCACCCACTGCATCACATTATTATTATTAAATATTTCTTAAGGGTAATAATATTGTGTCATAGTCAATCTAAATTTACACATGACAATAGTACTTTCATTTAGATAATATTAATCTTAAAATTAATAGTAATCATCCTCAAATAATATTAATATGTGTAAAGTGATTGATAATATTGCTTGCCAAATATTATTTTACTATGTGTAATTATGGTTAGTACTATCTAATATTTATTTTACTAGATTATTATGGTTATCCTCATAGTTCTATCATTATAATAAATTACATTTCAAATTTTCAAATTTACCATAATGGGTAAATTTAATACTTTTTATAAATTCCATTGAAACCACTACTCCAATGTTAATTCACTCTTGTTAATTATTTACATAGTGGGTAAATTTAACACTTTTATAAATTCCATTAACATTGATAATTTGATTTGTTCTCCCATTATAATAATATTTCTATTTACTCCATATTTGGACATGGGTAATAATAATAATAATAGGGTACAATATTAATAGTAATATTATTAATTAACACACTCACCAAAACAATAATTACTCATATTTAAACCTTGATAGCAGTTACTTTAAGTTTACTTTTATTTAATTAACATAATAACATAATAATTGACATATTAAATCACCCACTAAAGTTAATATATTATACATTATTTTCTTTTCATTTTCTAGTAATATTATTACTACTTCTAAGATGTTTGAACTTTAATAGCCTAATAGTCTAGATGTTATTTCTATTAGATCAACATTTATATGTTATTATAATCCTCATTCAAGTTAATTAATAATTCTAATATTAAATCTTGAACTGACATAATTAATATGCTCACCATTACACAAATAATAATATTAATATTTTAATCTCCAAACCGTTTTATTTTGGCAAAATGAATGGGTTGGTAAGAAAGATGCTATGAGGCTTAGGGGGTATAATAAACAAAAATCAAGTTGTGTATATCTAACCCAAACAAGATAGTACCGTACTCAATAAAATAAAGAAAAATGACCATAATTCTTAAATACAATGATATTGCAACTCCTTGAGCTATGTTTGTATTGGGTACAACTTTTTTTTTTAATTGAAATATTAGTACAAATAATTAATGAAAACTATACTTTTGAAAACTAATCACTGGTCAAAAAAAGGAAATAATTATATGGACCACAAAAGGGATTAGTGTGTTAAAGGTTGAAATTAAATAAGTTCAAAGCTATAGCCCCTTAAGTTGATTAAGTCAAATAAACAATAGAAAACCTCTTGACTTTGTGTTATGTGCAATTTGAGCACCCCATACATTTTTAATTTAAAATATTATAATATTATAAAAAGAATAAAATCAAACCTTTAAGGTGTAGATTGTTGGACCTAAGTCCCAGGACTTGTTCATGAATTGGTAGTAGATTGAAGATAACCATGGAATAATACTTTGTATGCCTTAGACCATGGTATTTCTAAGCCTTTCCTTTTTAAGCCTTTCTTGTTACTTAAAAACCTTAAATTACACATAGTGTATAAAGACTTAATTCGTAATCTTGTGAAGCAATGAATGACTCACTTTGTGATTGGTAAGTAATAATTTTATGTAAGATGGCATCCACTAATGATCAAAGCCTTTCATTATTTAGCAAGACCAATTTCGAAAAGTGGTCAAAGCAATATTTCACCTTGAATAAAATAGTGAACCAAAAGACTAATTCAACACGTTTACAAGTAAATGATGACCTAGTAAACTAAATAAAACTACAATGGCTACTAAAATTTTGAGCTGTCTTATCTATTACTAAAACAAGTAAAATAACATGGTTACTGAAGCTCAAGAAAAAGGTAAGGATGCACCAAAAGTAACAACTAAGTCATAACTAGTGAAAATTGAATTAGATAATGTATTAATAAATTCCCTCTAGTAATTAAGCTTAAAATCCTTGGGAAGAGACCTTGTCAAATATGAATTTAGAGATAAAAAGGACACAAGTTATTACTACTTTCCTCGCACATAGTTGTGCACTAAAGGCATTTAATGCCAAAATAGGAAAGGATGCATGTCTTATTGAAAGTAATAAACATATCGAATTAGTATTGGCCTTGAAGGTTGTGTGCATGTCATGAGAATTGAATAATCAACTAGTGAATTGATAAATTGAGTAATGTATTATGTTCACATTATATTAAGTGATTGGAAAATTATCTATATAGATAAGAGACACTAAAGTAAACTTGTAAAAAATTCTTCAAACGTTGTGCATTCTATATAGACCTTTGACTATACATACTGTTTCGAACAAAAAATAATAATTTAAAAAAATTACACCAAATATAAAGGAGAAAACCTAAACCTATAGATAAAAAATTTAAGACTTCTACTCTTTATGCATCTTTATGAGGTTATATGGAATGTTGGTTGTAAAATGATGGTTATAACATGTTAAATTAAATTATTCAACATTAGATAAGGAAATGCAAGATTTGTAAAAAGATATCAAGGAGGTGCAAATTACCATTCCATGATTTATCATGTATTTTATGCATTGAGTGTGCTTTCCTTTTTCCATACTATTATATTTCAAACAAAAATGGATCACTATATTCTTTATTAAGTAGGAAACCTTCTTTAACATGTTGTGAAAATTATAGTGGAATTACCCATATTGGTATGTCAGTAAACATAACAAACATAGTCGAATGAAAGAGAAATAATGGTATGGGTGAATATAAAGAACCAATATTGATCATATATGTGAAGGAAAACACTAACTTAGATGGAAAGAGCGGTGCACCATGTAATTGGTAATTCTTCAAAAATAGAGTAATATGCCTAGACTACAGTTTGCATCACCTAGAAATATCTTGTACTTATACAATGTGAGAAGATATTTTCTAAATTGAGAAGAAAAGTGAATATTGGTTATTTAAGTGTATTGGTTTTGTTCTATAATATGTTGAATTTTGTAAAGTGTACTATGTTATTGCATGTGAAGTGAAATCCAGTATATGTGTTGTGCCCCAAGTACGAGATATAGGGTATTTGACTTGGGATAAGGGTTGTGGATGTCTAGTACGATCCCCTATGTGTACCCTTCGTTATGGCCTTTATGTAAGCAAGTTAGTTGTGAAGTTTATGTAAACTTGTTAAGTGTGTAAGTGTTTTTATTAAATGAAATATGATGTATTCTTTTGTGTTAGTCTTATGTTTATGTTAAATGTGCACCCCTAGTGTATGGTTCCCCCCTTATGGGAGTGAGATGCCAGCTAGTGTAAAACAAGGGGTTGAGAGGCACATGTTCTCCCATTGGGAAATTACGAGCTCAGGGAATTGTCCCTAATCCTGATAAAGGATCTATGTCGAGTAATTGTAATCCTCCCATGGACGTTGACCATGGCCTGCTCCCCCACATATGAGAGCCACACTTGTTGGTTCATAGTGCAAACCGATTCCTTGATGTTTATAACCCTTGGGTAAAGGATGGAATTACATGGATCACCAGTTATTCATATTCATGTGGTCAGGGACCACCACTTATTCATATTCCTGTGGTCAGGGACCACTAGAGATGCATACTTATGTGGTCAGGGACCACCAACTATTCATATTTTGTGGTCAGGGACCACCAGTTATTGCATGCTATTATACTTATGTGGTTAGAGAACCACCATTCCCCTCCTCCCCTTAGGTGGCTTATCAAGTCACATGGTGCTTGTAATGTGCAGATTTTATTGTTGCAATATGAATCATTCGTAATTCTTGATGGATGTTTTATTTTATTATGCGCCAGCAATGTGGAATTTTACATTTATTTAATTAGGCTATTTAGCCATTTGAAGGTTGTTATAGTCCGATTTGCCTCAAGGACTCATTTAATTTTTCCTTTGGATTATGATCAGAATATTGCAATGTAACTACAATTGATCTTTATTTTGTTACTTGATCTTTATTTTGTTACTCTCTCTTAGATTTATAGTTTCCTCTTTGGAAGTTTTATTGAAACTTTGGTTTATGATCTTATGTTACTCAATTTGAGGCTTTCTCCTTGTTTGCCAATTGCTGGCATGTGTAGGTCGTATAGGGGAGTAGATGCGTTGGGGAATCATCTTGAAAGGGGTTGTAAATGGGACCGGTATGGGACGGTCATTGATCCATTCTCCCCCTCATTCTATGATTGTTCTTATCTATATGGAGGAGTCCTTAGAGAAGGACCTTGAGATCATCTTTTTGATTTGCTATGGTATCCAAGAATATCCATCCTTGTAAAACCCATTGTGTGAGCCTTATGTTGTAAATTGTGTGATTGTATGAGGAAAAATGCACCCATTGGGAAGAACATCCTCTATATGAGGATAGGCACATCCATTGGGAAGAGCATCCTTGCTATTGTTGTGTGTACATGTGAAATTGCAAGTAAATGTGGTGTGACATACCTATGAACTATGTGAGGAGGATAGTAACAAACGATGCAAGTTAATATTCCATGAGACATGGTATGAGTGCCATGATTATAAGATAAAATTTCCACTTAAAGACATATTTGGATAAAATGTGAAGCTAGCAATTCTAAGAAATGATGGGCCATTGACACAAAATATATATATCAAAGGTTGTTAATTCATTTAGATATATTTTTGTATTGAAGTTGGTTACATTGTTAATAGATTAAAGATACATGGATGGTTGTTAGCTTTTTTGAATTAAGTGTGTATCAAATAAAGGTTCTATTGTGATAAATTTTGTTTTGTGTATTTGAATGTTTAAATCATGGAAGAGATTGTCTATAATGCATGCTTATAGTTGAATGTTTTGGTTCTTTCATCAAGAAAGCAAAGTAGTTAGTATGTTTAATATGTTAATGTATGTTACTATATGGAGATTATGTTCCAAACCCTAATGACTTCCAGGAGGAAGTTTGAGCTAAGGGGAGGGGGATGTAAAACCCTTCTTCATGTGTGATTGATACAACCCTAGTTTGTTATATGTATCCTTGAATAGATGGTGAGATGTGATGTGAGAAATAAATAGTGTGGTTATGTGGAAATATTCTTGTATTTCATTTTGACGTTTTGGTTTCATTGTCATTGCCATGAGTGTGTTAGGCATGTATGTAAATCAGGGAATATAATTGAAATGTTAAATTGAATTGTTGTAAGGTCAAATCTTGGGATATTCAACAAATAAACAAATGTGATGTATGATTGTTTCTAATGATTGCATTGGTAATGTGGTACCAATACAAGAAGGGATAATTTATTTTTAGGGTTGCGAGGGTATTTATTTATGTCATGTGATCTATGTAAGTTAGGGTTAAGGTTAAAAGTCATTATCCAAGTTTGAATTTTGGATGGGTCCCTAAATGGGTCTTTAAAGAGGATTGTTGGTCAGTTTCCTTGGTTGGGATGCAAAAATAAACCCCCTAGGGTCTATACCATAATAGTAGTAGAGGTCAAATGGGCATATAATAATGCCCCAAGGACATGATTTGACCCTTGAAAAATCGTCATAATGGAAAGTGACGAGTTTTGAGTGAAAGATGGGATGGAAGAATGGGAGGTTTGTCCAAGTGCATGTTCCTATTTAATAAGGAAAAGACTCATTGATGGAAGTAGGTGCACTTCACACCTCCCCACCCAAATTTTGCAAGTTGAAACTCCTATATATTTTGGACAGGAAGAAGGAATAGGGTGTTACCCACTTCTCCTCTTGGAGAACTTGAGTAGAGATGGTGATCAAGGTGGCTTGGAGAGGAAAGAAGGATAAGGAGTTTAGTATCCCCACCTAGAGATAAGAGATAACTTTACTTCCTACTTTCATTCCCTTTTGTTATTTGTTGTAAAAATGTGATATATTGTATGGTTACGGTAGAACATAGAAAGTAGAAAACCAAGATGCATGAAATGCATGTTATGTCATTTTACCCATTTGAAAATAAAATTAAAAAAAGGAAGAGGCTCCATTCATCATTTTGGAGCAAAAATAATTCCTTGCTCGGGGGTACGGCTAGAGCCCACAATGCTCCAAGACGTCATTATGGTAGGGTGGAGAGCAAGCCTTAATCATATGTGTTCCTTTCATGGTATTTCTTTAAAATTTGGTTGCAAGTTGGAAAGCTAGTGTTTTTTTTTAAACATGAAAGAGATTGGAAAAAGGCAAGGCAAATTTACTTGGCATGAAAATTCATTATATCTTATTTCAATAATGATTGTAATACTATCAATTCAAGGTTTACGTGATACCTTTCAATGTTAGGTTTTCCAGTATTGACATTGTTAATATAATGGATAAACTGATTGTAGAATATGGATAAAGTTGTTATCAACCTCTTGTATGTATTTTGGAAGAAGGATAAAACTACGTTTAGCTAAACTAATTTCTCCTATTGATTTAAAGTACCCTATTGTTTAAAAGAAATTACTGTTGAGGTCAAGATTATCTCATTGTGTGTTATCTGGTTGAAATCTTGACGCATGATAAGCCAGCATTGTGATGGATAGGTCAAGAAAAAAAAAATATTCCTTATATTTATAACCTCCCAACGAACCTAGACTACTAAAGATAATCACAAAGACATAAAACTTCTGTTATCATCTCTAAATGGAATGTGGACAATTGTTCTATGCACACCTGCTTTGTTTTTCCCATCTTGGGTCTGCAAGAGAATATCCAAAGTTAACGCCCATTCGAATTAAAATAAATCACCTTGAACCTAAAAAACAGTATGCAGTTATCGTGTAGGGGTACAGCCTGGAAACCAACCCGAAATGCATTCCTCTGTAGTCAAACTAGAAATGTGCCCTTCCTCTTTCTCACCGCTCTTGGAAACTTGTGTTGCAGGCTACACCTATTCTCAATGGTCACTGCCCTACGTCCCACCTCTCAGACAAAGCCTTGGTAGAAAAAGGTGGGGAGGTGTTGGGTGATTTTGTTTGATTAGGCATCAAGACTAGATCTAAACAAGACTGCAAAAACTTCTACCCATAAGATCTTCAATAGAATCTTCTTCATGAATGAGGGCCCAAGACCAGACGTACTATTGCTCTCAGCAGTGAGCACACAATATGCATAAATCTATCAATGTCTGAAGGTATGGTCATGACCACCATAATAGGGAGGTAATGAAGTGGTGATCGTCACTGTTGCAGATCATCGTTATCGCCAAGGAAGTATAAAGAACGATAGAGTAAACCACAACAAGTGTGTGTCGTGCTAATATGGGGAAAGGCATATTGTATGCATCTCCATTTTGGCAGTAAACAGATGGTTGGGTGAGTCGTTAATTACTCATTTATTGACTATCCAGGAAAAACACTAGGGTCTGTTGGATTCCAATAACACCCTCATTAAACTCTTACCATCCTCTACGCAAGTTGGCTAGCGAATCGATGCATTAAGTCTCTATCCATGGCGGTCATTAGTTTTATCAATCTCCTATGGAGGCATATGGATTATAGCACCCACACATGTTTACCTTTTTATCATCGATATTAATGTTGTGTATCTGTTACTTTAAGTCATATAGGCGAGTCTTACTCTGTGCAGATATTTTCACTGGTTGGCTACGCCTGGCCATTGGGAATAGTTATTGGAAATTAAATAAAGTTGATAATGTGGTGTTGCAGCCTTATTGCAGTAGGTGAGGGAAGTCTTGGCCAGAGTCAGGTGTAACAAAAAAGAAATAGTTAATGTTCGACTTGACATTAGCAATGATCTTTGTCACCATTTAAGAGAGGCAACATTAAATTCGCTCCCTTTTCGTGTTGGTGTGCGCCTGTAACATGAACAACAGGTGTCACTGTGGATGGTAGAGTAGGTTGAGTGTTGAATAATTCTCTACTGAGTTTCCTTTCATGATAGGACTTGTACATTAGGTAATCAATATAAGTACACTGGAGATGGTGCGTCGAGAAGAAATACAATGGAAAACCAAATAAGCATGATGGTACGAGTCATTCAGTTCAAACTCGTAACGTGATAGTATAGAATATGTGTATAATTATATAGGTCAATAATGGTTCATCAAGCACTAGGCGACTTACGAGAATTCCTGCAACAACCAGTCAGTCAAATGAGGTAACTAACGTAGTAAGGTAGTTCCTCTCGTACTAAAACATTAACAGCAATCATCGAATCAACCAGTGACATCAATTTTCAGACAAAATCACCTCAAAAATTCAGTAATCTTAATCTTCAACCACTCTCTGAGGACTGCAACTCTTACGTCAATCATTTCAGGCTGTAACTTGTTGACGTGTTGAGGATGGCATGTGGGCTTCGCACTATTAGATTGGCAGCTAATATACAACTATTTGGTCTGCATAATTCCTAAGAGTCAAGCGATTAATAAACTCATGTGGTAAGTTTCTTTTTCTTTCAATCTCTAATTCCCCGGGACGTGCCATCAAGAGTTTCCACACGTGAGAATCCAAAGTCTAATCTCAAGTATAATAGTTTCTTCCTTAATTTAATCCCATAAACACTCGAGTCATGGATACCTCCTACGTGGGAATGGTAATAAACTTTAAAATAATGTAGTTAACATATTTTCGATGCCAATGCATGCTTTGGTAAATATATCTCAATGGTGATGACTTTCTAGCACGAGATAACACTAATGTTATTAGTTCACGAGTAAAATAAAATAAAAGTTTGTGATGATAAGTGTTAAGTGATATCTTGCCATGAAACAATTCATGAATTAAATAGTTACATGGTAAAGTGGAAGGGGGAATACATCCCCATATCCTTAAGTTAAAAGAAAGTTTTTATATAAGGACAAAGTAGGATATTACTTTGGATTCTAAAAAGGAGAGAGTTCATTTCCTCCTTATTCGATTTTTATTTTTTTGGAAAAATAATAACTTGGAAGTAAAAGGAAATAATATATATTTAATTCTTAAAAATCCTTTCTTAAATCTTTTTTTAGAGAGAATAAAAAGGTAAATTCATAAAGATAAATATGTTATTTTTGTTATTTATTTAGTGAGTAATTAAATTTATATTATAGAAGAATAAAATAATATGTAAATATGTTATTGATTATGTATTTATTTATCTTGTTAAGTACAAATAAGAAATTAAATTAATTTTAAATTTGAATAAATAATTAGACACATAAATTTGTTAATTAATATGCAAATATTCTTCCCACTCTCACATTTGAACTCCAAGTATTGTTGATAATGTTGACTTCACCAACTTAGGTCGTGGGGCTCAAAGAGTGTAGGGAGAACAAGTAAGTTTGTGTTTCATATAGAAGAGATAATTATTTTATTTATGTATAGTTCTAATAATATTTATATCAACTCTAGATAAGGTTTCGTATTACAATAGTTGTAATGATTATAGCATCGTCTCCATCAAGATATTCCACTTCATGCGAAATAATAACAACATCTTTCTTAATTTCGAAATAATATTATCATATATTTGGTTAATGATAATAGTGTTGACACTGTTCCCCCCTTTTTTGATCCCTACTAGTTACGCACTCATTGATGGTTTCAAAAAAAAATAGTAGTGTTTTGTCTTAGTGTAAATTTAGGGCATTACATTGTCAAACTATTTGATGAGCAAAAATAAATAAATAAATGTATCATGAATGAATGTTTGAGCCATCCAAGACACGACATTATATTTATTATTGTTTATTTTGGAATTTAAATAATAACATTATTATGGAGGATTAAAATTTATTTAAATAATAATATTAAGTGTTGTCAGAAGGATAAATTGGAATATATATATTCCCATTATCTTTTGGAAATAATTGTCAAAATCATGACTAAATAAAGAGGTTATCATTATTAATGCTCCAACGAATTAGGTAATTTTGATGCTAGTATTAGTAATTCTTATATATAAACTTCCTAAGGTGGTTGATTAGTGTTTCAATATTGTTCTTATGCTAATGAGATAATGAACTACTGTTAATTCTTACCAATGCTTAAGAAATGAGGTTCTTGTTATGGTTCAGTAAATTTCAAATCACAAGATCATTCTTTTGCAAATATGCTTGGGGGGTGTATAGGTACTGATAAAATAATACTATCCCCATGTCTACTTGAGGAAAAATTGAATGCTGCAAGAGAGATGTAATTAGGAAAATGGATGATGATGGAGTTCATGCCTTGAGTAATAATAATTTAAGAATCCTATAAGTTTGATGTTATTAATAAAATTGAATGTTGAACATGATAGTCAATCACATCAAGTGTGTGGTTTTTAATTGTTGGTGTTGATACCTATGTTTGCTTTCTTTGATAAATAAAAAAAAAAAATTGTAGGGTTTTTCTAACGAAAAATTATGGGCATGACAACTACTTCCAAATGTTACCCTATCTTACCTTTTTGGGCTCCAACCCCTAATGGAAGCCACTCTTCTACTGGAAAACACACAAACAAACTAATCACCAAGCGAATCACAAGTGCATACAACCTAGGCATCATAACCACTCCATCTCAAGGAGGAAACAAATAATAGAACTCACTCCAAATATCTTGGAGGCAACAAAACACATAGTCCACTCCTTTCACAGGAGGTACAAAACATCCTCGTTCATGAAAACCGGGTAAATTACTGAAAAGAGACCATGCACTACCCAAGGGAATAACACTTGGTTGACATAATGAATCGACAACCCTCATCCTCTAAGATCCTCTAGAAGACATACAATTTTGGACTAACACTTAATCCCATATCCCAAAATGCAACTTGACGACATAGCTACAAAAAGAATTCAAGTCATAATTCAAATCTAATATTGGGATTTCTTAAATCCATTCTCATTCAATTGTAATGCCCCACCAGGCAACCCTAAAGGAAGTTGTAATTAACAACTTAAGCGAACCAATTTTTTTTTAATAAAGTGTAATTAACATACACATTCACTTAATAATTAGCAACAACCTCTACGGCTACAAGGTTGGGATTACTTAAACCCACACATACATCTTACTTATAACCATAGCATTAAATTACTTTAAGCAATAAGTATTAAATCAACATAAATTTTTAACATAACATAATGAGTTAACCATCCTAGATATAAAATTCAATAACTTAAACCACTGGTTACATCACTCATTCCCAGAATGAGGCAATAGTACAAATGTGTTACAATTACAAAATTCCACCTCATAAACATAAAAGGGGTAAAATAACTTATACAAATTGAAATATTACAATGCTTGAATTTAAAACAAGAAACTACGAGTTGTCCAACTGGATGTCTCGCCACCAAGTATTGAAGATAAATGGGGACCCAATGGTGTATGGTGCATGTTCCACCCAACCAAGTGGTACCCGAATGCCCACCCCCCATGCTAGAAGATAGTAACAATGTAACATGGACAAAGATCAACAACCTCTAACCAAAGGTTGACTCATACCGACTCATACTGACATAATCAAATAAATGCACAACACAAGTACAACTCAAGTACAACTTTCACATCACTGACATAGGTCGCATTGCTTCCAGACATAAAATAGATCAAGTATATTCAAAGAACCATACACATAAAACAAATAACAACTATTGTCATAGATAAAGTGTCATCGCATAGTTAGTCATGAGATCTCCTCTAGGCATTCTTCATAGGCTTCAGATTTCTTGGGACCTCAACCGAACCCTGGCCCTCATGCTCACTCATACAGAATCAAATACCTCTTGTAAGGACAAGATATATGACCATGCCATCTTAGGCCTTCCCACTCATCCCAAGTCTAAACGAGCCCTTGTATCTACGAGAGACTAAATTATCTTGATTAGTGTGAAATGCATCTTAATCATCTAAGTACATTAATTTAGTTATCACTTAATTAAACTACTTCCAAAGGTTACCCAATCTTACCTCTTTGGGCTCCGGCCCCTAATGAAAGCCACTCTTCTACTTGACAACACACAAACAAACTAATCACCAAGGGAATCACAAGTGCATACAACCTAAGCACCATAACCACTCCATCTCAAGGAGGAAACAAATAATAGAACTCACTCCAAACATTTTGGAGGCAACAAGACACATAGTCCACTCCTTTCACAGGAGGTGCAAAACATTCCCGTTCGTGGAAACCGGGTAAATTATTCAAAAGACACCATGCACTACCCAAGGGAAAAACAATTGGTTGACATAATGAATCGACATGTAATACCCCTCTGTTTTGTTTCTTGTTCAAGTTGCTTTATGCTATGTTTGGTTGCAGTTACTTTGATACTAGATACATTTTGTTATGATGTTTTGATCGTTACTATTGAGCAACAACTATTATTGTGGGATGTAGTTATCTGATTATTGTTTCACATGCATTATGGATTAATGATGTTGTAGAGTTAACATGAGATGTTATTATGAGATTACTAGATTATGATGGAAGTGTCAGTTTCGATGAGTGTATTGGTGAAGAGGACGATTTCGCATCACTCGTTTGCGAACGCCCTACGAATCCGTAATTTCTTCTTCACGGTGTGTATTATATGCTGGATATATTGTATGATGTTGTTTACTTGTTTTTTCAGGATTGCAGGTACATGACATCGACTCCACCTAGTTTCAAAGGTTTGAGCGTGTCGATCCAACGGTTAAGTTGAACAGGAGATAGTAGCTAGGTAACATGTGTCAAGTTTACACCCTAGCCTTAGTGTGTCGTCAGTCGTGTGTGTCGAGTCATTGTCTGTCTTGCTTTAATGTTATTTAATTCTGAAGGATTCTTGATTTGGAAATAGATATTTAGAATAATTGCATTTAAATCATGTTGATGGTTATTTAATTTAAATAATGCAATGTGGATAAAATTTTATATTTAAATTAATTAATTATATTTAATTTATTTAATTAATTAAATTTAATTTATTTAATTAATTAAATTTAATCCAAGGGGGTTGAATTTAGTTATTAAATAATTAAATTAATTATTTAAACGTGATGCAAGAAAATGAAAGGGAATAAAAGAATTGAAATTAATTTTAGAATTTAATTTCAACGTGTGGGAATTAAATTAGAAATTGTAATTAAATGTTTATTTGGGAAATTAGTTGCAACTTTGGAAATTAATTTATTATTTGAAATTGCATTTTAAATTGAAAGTGGGTTTTCGAAAATTGAAATTGAAATTGAAATTGAAATTGAAATATCTAATTTGCATGTAATGTGAATTAGGGTTGTATTAGGTATTTTTATTTTATAATGAATGCATGTTTTAATTTTAGGGCAAAGAAAAAGTTTTTAAAACAAATACATTTTTACAACAAAGAAGAAATTTTGAAAAATTGCATAAGAAGGGTTTGAAGAAAGTTTTGATTGTAGAATTGATTGAAGAAAAGATTGTTTGCATTTGGTCGGTTTTGGATTGGATTCATTGGAAGATTGAAAAAAATTCAGGAAATCTTTGGAGGAGGCTTGCATCAGAAATTCATCTCTTCCTGTAGCTTCTTGTACCAAGTTTTCCTCTTTGTTTTTTATTGTTTTTTTTAAAATAGTAGTGATTAAAGATTTGTTTGTTAAATCTGTTTTAGAAAATAAATTTGATATTAGAAGAAAAGAATTAAATAAATTCACAGCCTTTGCTTGTGAAAATTCTTGAGTGAAAATTGTGAAAACCTCAGTTGAATTTAAATTATTTGGGGAAATCATTTATGTTGTTATTGAAATCAAAAATAGAGATTGAACAATGCATTTAGAATGTTTTTAGAAAATGAAACCCTCTGTTTATTATTAAAAATCGGATTTTAAAATCTGCAGGGTAGTTATATTTTTCATGGTAAAATGGTCTGGTTGCGTCGCATATAACTCCACTTACACAAACTAAGTTGTCAGGAAATTTAAAGGGTTTCTGCATCTTAAATTTTTTTTATCCCTGTCAAAAAATCGCAAATACCCAGATCGTAGTTTTTGAGTTATGCTTGAAACACGAGACTGCTGTTAAGCTATTTTCCCATGGCTGCTCTGATAATAAAATAATAATAAATTGATATTTATAAATATTAATATTTTATGTATTGTTACTATAATATTAAAATATTACTTAATAATATTTTATATTATAATTTATAATATTAAAGTATTATATTTATTTATATTATTTTAAATAAAATTTGTATATTAGATTAGTGGAATTAAAATTATAAACATATGGGGAAAATTATTGTTTATTTTAAAATAACATGTTAAAGTTTAATTGAATGAGTTAAATATTTGATTTAAAGAATGCATAATTTAAAATTTAATTGTGGAATTTAAATTTATGTGTAAAAGGTCTAATTATTAATTTGATTTAATTGGAAAAATATATATATGATATTGGGTTATAGTCCAAATATTGATCTTATTTTAACACAATAAGTTATGGAAGAGACCAAATGTTAATTTGATTAATTTTATAATGATTTAATTTGCAAGGGCAATTGGTTATTTAATTTAAAGTGAAATGTTTTGAGTTATAGTTGAAACTACTTATTTTGTTAAGAACAATTAGAGAATAAAATATTAGTGTAATTTCTCCCTTATCTGAAAAGATGAATTTTTAATTCAGTTTTATCGATATAATGAATTACGTAATGAAATGAGAAATGGATTTAGAGTATCCAAATGTAGATTCTTCTATTGCCTTCAATGATTATGTCTTTCATGTTTATGCTTTGAGAATGGGTTGAATACCTGTTAGTTTATAAGTCTTCCAGATGGTCTGTTGGTTGTGAGGGTTGTCATTGTGATGTCAACCTGTTGTGAATTCTCTTGATAGTGCATGGGATCGTGTTGTTTTAAAAGTAAATTTAGGAATTGATTATTATGAAGAGACAATTAATTATTTTAATTTAATCATTTTCTATTTGAACAATTTATTTGTTGAGAATGTATATTTTATGGTTTGAATAAATGGATGTATGTAATAAGAGTTTGGAAAGGGAAACTTTTAAATGAGATTAACATAGGGTGTTGTTGGAAAACTAGAAGAAATATAAGGTTTGGGTTAGAAAATTGAAAAGAATTATTGTAGAAGATTTATGTTAATTTTAAAGGAAAACAATGGATTCGACTTAAATTATTTGAACTAGTCTATCTTTTATTATAAAGGCACTTATTTAGTTTTTTTTCAATTAATTTTGAAAGGGCAATAGTTATTATGTTTTATTTCCATAGAGTAAATTAATCATTTCGATTGGAATATTAAAGAATCTATATAATTGAGTTTATTAATATATATGTTTGGTGTATATATAATATGGAGCATATAAAAATATGTTAAGGGTAAATTCATTATCGTATTTCATTTTAATAAGATGTATACAATATATTATTGAATAGAGATTTAAAATGGATTGATTAGTGTATATGGGTAAGTGGATACAGAAACAATATTTTATTATATTAAAGTGATTGCATGTTCTAAATAGGAAATTGAATGAAATGTAAGATTTGGTTAGGAAATGGAAAGAGTTTACTTGCATGGATTTGTGCCGATTTAAAAGTAAATTAAGAAGTTGTTTTATTGATGAGACAATCAATTATGTTATTTATTAATTTCTATTTAGATTAATTGAATCATTGTGATTGGATTATGAAAGAGATATGGATTTAGTATATCCAAAAGTAGTATCTTCCTCATGATTATCTTAAAGGATTTAATTATCTGTATTTAGTAAAGGGAAGCAAGTTGAATTGTTTTAGATTTCCAATAATGAAAGGGGAAATAGGGGTTATGATTATTTTAGATGATC